>MU390289.1:0-220242 GCA_022578715.1 Nemania sp. FL0916
ATATTATTTGTAATAATAAAATCGTTTATAAAATATTTAATATATTTTTTTATATAAAGTCCGGGTTATTTTTTTTTTAAAATTTTTATTATATAATTTATAATTTTTAAATCGAATATAATAATAATATTTTTAATCGATTTATTTTATTAATTTCTTTAATCTAAAATAATATTTATAAATTTTTTTGTTTAAATTGTTATAATTAAAACATTTTTTTTTATTTAAAATAAAACTATTTTTTTATATTATTATATATATAATAATTATACGTTTTAATTCCGATTTTAAATTATATTCGTAAATCTCGGTATTATTTTAAGCGTTTTAAATTTTTTAATCGTTTTTATTATTATCGTAAATTTTTACGACTCGGGTTTTTCGGGTTTTCTGCGCTTTTTTTTAAAAAACTCCTCCTCGTTAATACTAAATTGTTTTTTTTTATAAACTCGGATACTAACGTTTATAATATTTTTTTTTTATATTAAAAATATTCTATGTTAAATATGTTTTTTAATATTTGTTTTTATATTACGTTTATTTTTAATAATTTTTTCCCCGGGTTTTTTTGTTTTATTTAAGTTTTTTAAGTTTTATATTTAGTTTTTATAATATTCGTTCGTTTTTTATTTATATATTTATCGAACGATCGTTTATCCGTTATAATTACGTTTTTTATATATTTACTAAACGTTATTAATTTATTATTTTAATATATCTCGTTTTATATTTAAATTTTTAATTTATTAAAAAATAAAATAAACAGTATTATTTCGGGCAATTTTAAAATAATTATTAATTTTTTAAACTTTATCGTATAAATTATAACGTTTTTAGTTTATTTTAACCGATATAATAATTTTTTAACATGTTTTGTTTTTTTTTTATCGCCGAACAGGTTTTTTATATAATTTTCGAATCCGGAATATATTACGAGAATTCCTTTAGTTTCTAATTTTTATTCGTTTTTTATATTTTTTAAATAGTTTTTTAAAATTAGTTTAAACTATTTTAATACCGTTTTTATTAAAAATTGTACTGTTATTATAATTTTTTTAACGTTTATATCGATAATATTAATATATTAACTTATATATAGGCGTATTTAAATAAAAAACGATTTAACGTCCGTAATTCCGTTATAAATTTTAAAAAATATAAGTTTAAATCTTTTAATATTTATTATATTTATATTAAATACTCGTACCGTCGGTAGTAATATTTGTTTTAATTATTTATTTGTTAATTTGGATAAAATTGTTATATTTTATTATAATAGTACTAGTTTTTTAATTGTTTAAATATTGTAATTTTAAATCGATTCTTTATAGGTTTGTATATTAAAATTAACAAAAAGTTCTTTTTTTTTAAAAATTCTTTTTTATTTAAGTTTTCGTTATTAAAATCGTCGTTAAAGTCGTTATTATTTAAGTTTTTTAAAAAAAATTTTATAAACTCGTTATTTAAAAGTAATTGTTATTTTATTTAAAGTTTAAAAACTAAAAGTATAATATCTAGATCCGTTATTATAATTATATTTTTAACTTGTTTTTATAATTATTTTATAATAAAAGTATTTATCGTTATTTATTTTTTTATTTTTTATTTTTTAATTTTAGGTTTTATAATTTATAAGTAAGTTTTTTAAAACATCCGCCTGTTAATTTTTCGTAACTAAGGTATCTTTTAAATATACTTTTTAAAATCTTTTTTTTTATAATTTTCCGTTATTAAAACTTTTTTATACCGATATCTGTTTATTCGTACTAAATCCTATTAATTAAGGAACTATTAAAATATAACGGATTTTTTATATAATAATATAAAAAAACGTACGGGGTTTTAATTTACAAATAATAATAAGATCTTTAAAAAATGTCCGTTAAAAAGTTCTTAGAATACTTCCCGTTATTTTATAATAAAAATAATTAATTTTAAATAAAAAATATATTGTTTAATAAAAAAATAAATTAATAATTAAAAAACAAAAACGAGTAATTAAATATAAAAGGAATTATAAAGTTATATAGAATTTTTTAATAACTATAAGTTATAAGTATTTTTTTATAATCTTAGATTAATTAAGATCTTTTTTTTTTTATAATTTTAGATCAATTAAGATCTTTTTTTTTTTATAATCTTAGATCAACTAAGATCTGTTTCCGGGGTTTAGCCGGGCTGCTTAGGTAATGTTGAATTATCCTTGTTGTATTGTAACAATTATTAGGTCGTTAACTTTTAACTATAGTATTTTTAAGATAATATCGTGTTTAAAAATATCGGTAATATTTAATATAATTCGTTTTTTATATTTTTGTATAAAAATATCGAATAGTTATATTTTTTTAAATACGCGACCGTTATTATAACTAAATATTTCGTTATTAAATATTATAAATCGATATAATTTTATTTTATATTTTTAAAATATTTTATTTTTTTTTATTATTTTTAAAAAAATTACGTTTATTTATACTCTTAAGTTAATTATAATATAATATTTTCGTTTATTATGTTTTAAATTAATTTTAATTTAATTGTTTTTTTTAATAATTATTTGCTGTAAAACTTTAATATTTTCGGTTATTTGTTACTTTATTAACAAGAACTTTTTATATTTTTTATTTTTTTTTTTTATTTTAATATAATTTGTTATATTTTAACTTTTAATATAACGTATTTAATATATTTATTATTTATATATTTATATTAATTCGATATTTAATATTTGAAACTTTTTTATATAGTTCGACCGGGCCGGGGTAGTTATTTCGGTACCGGGGGTTTAAATATTTTTTATAATATCGGTAAAAATTTTAAATTTTTATATAATTCGTAAATAATTTTATTAATATTATATATATATCCGTTTAATATAGTTTTTATATTAAATATAATATACGGATGTTTTTTATAATTTCGCGGTATTTTATTATAAAGTTATATTTTTAAATATTTATATCTATATAATAATTTTACGCTAGTTTTTTATATTTATTTAAAATATAGTATAAATTTCTCGTTATATATCGTATATAATATCGGAATATAATATATATATTTTATTTCGATCGTTGTTTTATTTTTATTAGTTTTAAAGTGTTCCGGACATATTTTAAATAATATTTCGTAAAAAAGAATTTTTTCGTATATATATTTGTCGTTTTTTTTAATTAAGATTTAATAAAATGTGTTAAACAGATCTATTTTATTATTAGATTTTTTTTTAAATACGGCGTATTTTTTTTTTTTATCGCGTAACTCGATAGTTAAAATTCCGATTTTTTTACGTAAATATAAAGTCGTTATTAATATTTTATTAATCTGTTAAAAAAACTATTTTTTTAATAATTTTTTTATTAAATATTTTTTACATTTTGTTATTATATAACAAATTTAAAATATTTCGTAATATTATTCGTATAATAGGTTAACGAGATCTTCGGATATTATAAAAATGTTATTATAATAATAACTTTCCGTTATTAAATAGGTCGTTAAATCGGGCTAAGCTAGTCCGGTAGTTGTACTTATTTTTATTATTATAGTTTTTTTAGTTCGGAAGATATCGTAAATTATTTATTTTCGTTTTAAATTTCCGTCCACGTTCTAGATCATTTCGAAAGTAGCTTTTTTAAAGTTTTTTTAATAACTAAGTTTTAAAGATTCTAACTTTGTTTTTTTTCTAAAAATAACTTTCGTTATTATATTTTTAATTATTTCTTTATTTATTTAATAATCGTATTATTTTATTTCGTATTCCGGGATATTTTATAAATATTGTTCTTTTTCGGGCTAATTTTTACGTTTTTTTTTTAAGTTTAGTTTTTTTTTTAATCGATTTTAATTTTATAAATAATAATTTTGTTTTTTATTTATTGTTATAAAATAAACAAACGCGTTAAATATTATAATTATATTTTTTTTATTTAATATTTTACGATTGTTTATTATTTAAATATATAAAACAAATTTTTTTTAATAAATATTTTTTATATTTATATTCGGTTGTAATTTTTAACCGATTTAAAGTTAATTTTTCCGTATTTACGTATTATAACTCGTATTTTTATAATTAAATATAGTATATATATTTTTTATCGATTTATTTTAATAAATGTTCTATTTTTAAATAATAATTGTAAATTTTTTTAATCGTACTATTATAAATTAAATAGTCGTTTTTTTTAAAATTTTCACTTTAGTTTATATTTATAATTACGAGTAAAAATTCTTACTTTTCGAATTTTTTTATTCGGGTAGATTATATTTATTCCGAAAGTTTAAATTTTAAATCTAATTATATATTTGTATTTTTTATTTATTTCGATTATAAAATTCTTTTACGTCGATATTTGCTTGTTTTTTTTTATAACTTTATATTTTTTTTTTTAATCGATATTTTTTTATGTAATATTTTTTTTTTATAATTAAAACATTTTATTTAAAACAAGTCTTATTATAATAACGTTTGTTTTAATTTTGTAAGTTATTATTAAACAGTTTTAACTTTTTTCGAGTCGGGTTTATTATTTTTCGTGTTTTTTTTTTTTCGGTTTTTTTTTCGACGAATCTTTTAAAATTTCGTCGGTCGATTATTATCGTATTTTTAATATATTCGTTAAATTTTTTCGGCCTGTTTTATTTATATAAGTTATTTTTAATTTGATTTTTTAATCTATTATAAAAAAAGTAGAATAAAACTATTTCCGGTAATTTTAAAATTATAGTTAGTTTTTTAAATTCTATAACGTAGTTTATAGTATTTTTCGTTTGTTATTATTAATAAAATTGTTTTTTTATTTATTCAGCTTTTTTTATATCTTTGAATAAAGTTTTTATTTTTTTTTCGAAATTTTCGTATTTTTTAAAAATCTTTTTAATTTCGGGTTTTAATTTTATTAAAAACGATATTTTTAAAAAATCTTTTAATATAAATTAGAACTATTTTAATATTATTCTTGTTAAAAATTAAAAAGTTATTATTATTTTCAAGTTTTCGTTTATAATCGTTGTTATATATTATTTTAAATAAAATTTAATTTAGATTAAAAAAGATTCTATTTTTATTAATTTATCGTACGATTTTAGAAATATTAGTTTAAAATTTTTAAAATTAAATAGTTTAAATATAATATTTAATCTTAATAGTAATAAAAGTGTTCTTTTGGGTTGGTTTTTTTTTTTTTTGTTTGTAATTTTTATAATTATTAAAGTTTAACTAAGTTTAGTAAAAGTTAAAGTTAGAAATGTTGTTTTAAATAGTAAGTTTTTAAATAATTTAACAAAAGTTAAATTAAAAGTTTAAGTTTTAGGTTTTTAAATTGTTTAAATAATTAATGTTTTTTAATTTATTATTTTAAATGTTTTAAATTGTTTTATTTCTTTTTTTTTTTTTTTTTTTTTTATTTCGTTTTCTTCGTTTTTGTTTATTTTGTTTTTATTTTCGTTTTTTTAATTAACTTTAGGTATAGTTAATTTTAATTATAATTTTTAATTTTAGATTATTATTATTTTTTATAACGGTAGTATTTAGATTAGTTGTATTACTTTTGTTTTTTTAATAATAAATACTAGTTGTTTATTTTTTAATATAATTAATTAAACTTTTTGTTTTTTTGTTTTTTATTTACAAGTTTTTAATTTTATAATTTTATTTTATTAATGTTTTATTTTTTAAAACATTAATTTTTTAATTTTATTAACAACGGAAATTCTCGGGGTATATTTTTTTAAAAGTTTATTAGTAATTTTGTTATTACTAAGGTTTTTTATATTTATATCCGTTTGTTATATTAAGTTTTATTAATTAAAAAATTTTTAAAATATTACGGATTTTTTATATTTTAATATATTAAATATAGGAAATAATATCGGGGTTTTAATTTATAAATAATAATAAAATTATTAACAATGTTTATAAAAAAAGTTTAATAATATTTTTATTATTTATTTAATAAAATATATTTAAAAGTAGTTTAATAATTATATTCGTATTTAAATTTAAACTATAGTTTTAAATTAAAAATTAAAAAATAAAAACGAGTAACTAAATATAGGAATAAATAAATGTTTATATAAAAAAATTTTAACTATTTTTTTCCGTACTAATTTTTTTTTAAATCATTATAAGTTAATAAGTTTAGATTATTATAAGCTAGTAAGTTTAGATTACCGTAAGCTAATAAGTTTAAATTACTGTAAGCTAGTAAGTTTGGATTACTATAAGTTAGTAAGCTATTACGTGATTATGTACCCCGACCGATATATACTTTAATATTGTATTTTTCGAGGTGTACTTTTTTATTCCCCGCGCTAGGCCTGCCAACGGGCTATTCCCCTCTTGTTAGGTCGTAACAACTCGATATTATTCGTAATCGGTTAATTAATACTGTTTATTTTAAATATTTTAATATATCGAAATACTTTTATTACTTTATTTTTTAAAAAACAACCTTGTTATTTACGCGCGTTATTAATTAATAAACTATTTATATTTTTTATAATTTCCTCGTATTATTAAAATAATTTTGTTTTTAATGGTTTCGTATATATTTCGATTTATATTTTATATAAAAATATACTCGTAATATTATCGTTTTATTTGTATTTTTTTATTATTAACTTTAAAACCGTTATATTAAACCCGACTTTTATAAATATTTAAAATTAAAAACGCGCGATTATTTTTATAATTAAAATATATATATTATAACTTATTATAGTTTTTTAATTACCGATTTAATAATTATTTTAATATATACGATTATATGTTCCGTATTAATAATATATAATTAAATATAAGTTGTATTAATATTAAAAAATACACTTTTTAAATATTAAAATATATTACGCGATTATATAATAACGGGCCGTAAAGCTTTTTAATATTTATATTAAATATAATTAAATATTTTTTTATTTAAAACGTTAAACCGCGTTATTACTCGAGTTTTAAAACAAGTTTTATAAAATAAACGTAAAAACGGTTATTTTTTTCGTATTTTTAATTGTTTTTTAAATATTATTACTTAATTATTATTTAAAACTGTTTATTTTTAATAATTATATTTAATTTTATTAAAGTTTTTCCGTACCGCGTTTAATATAAAAAAACGTTAAATAAATTCCGAAAAAAAAATCAACTTATTTTTATAATAAAAACAACTATTAAATATTTATAATAGTTTATATTTATTTAAAATTACGCGAAAATATAAAAGTTATATTATAATACTTATTTTATTCGGTAAAAATATATATAAATAAGTATTATTTTATTTTTTACTTAATATTTATTAAAATAATTCGATTAAATAATATAAAATATTAGTTTATAAAACGAATTACGTTAACGTTGTTATTATTTTAATTAATATTAACAACTTTCGAAAAACAATCGCGTTTTTTTTTACCGGTTATTATAAAAAAAATTACCGCGGTTATACGTTATTTATTAAAATTTTCGTTAATATTATCTTTAATTATTATAAACTTTTAATCCGTATTTAAAAATAAAAAAAAATAAATAATTAAAATGTTTTTAATTTAAAAATATTAAACGATTATAAGCACGGTAAATTACGAGTATTATTTTATATATTTAAAAAAATCGTTAATATTAAAACTAATCCGTTATTTATTATTATTACGTTTTAAAAATTTAATAATAACTACGAATTTTACGCGATATTCCGTAAAGCGTTAAAAAATATTATAAAAACTATATAATAAAACCCGGGTTTATAAAGTTATAATAATAAAAAAAAGTTGTTTTTATAATATCGTAAATAATAATAATTTTAACGTTTTAATATTTTATATTTTTTTATTAACCGCGAAATAATTATAACAATTGTTAAACGTTTTATATTAATGATTTTATAAAGTTTTATAATAAAAACCGATCCGATTTTTTAATTGTTCGTATAAAAAGTATTTTTATTTATAAATAAATTGTTTCGAATTATTTATATTTTATTATTAATTTCGTAAAACGTAAGAAAAAAACGGATTAAATAAATTTAATTTTAAAAACGTTATTTTATAATATTATAAATTAACGTTATATTATAAAGTTATTATAAATTTATAAAAAATCAATATAAATAATAAATTTATTTTAAAAAAACACGGTTTATATAAATTATAATATATATTTTATATAACGGGAAACTTTATTTCTTACTTCGGAAGTTATAAACGTAATAATATAAAAAAGTAATTTTAAAATTAATAAATATTATTTAATTTAACGTATATTAATATTATAATTTATACAAGTTAAAATTTATATTTATATAATATAATAATATAAGTTAATATAAAAAATATTATTTTATTAATTATTTAATAATATTTTTATTATTTAATAAAAAAAAATAATAAAAATATCGTATTATATATATTAAATATTTTTATTAAATTAATAAAATAATTTCGTAATTATAAATAATATTATAAGCGGAAGTAAGAGTAAATTAATTAAGTTTTTTATAAGTTTAATATATTTATTATATAATATTTTTTATTTCTTTATATAAACTATAATAATAACGCAGACTTATTATTTATTTGTTTTTTTTTTATTTAAACTATTATTTTAAACGTTTTTAAATTATTTTTATTATAGTTTATTTAAACTTTTTTATTTCCCGTTTCGTATTTCGAATATCCCGTAATAATTTGTTTTATATTTCGCCGTTTATATTAATTATTTATATACGTCTTGTTTTTTATAATTTAAAAAAACATTTAAACGTGTTTAAAAATCTAATACGTTGTTTTAAATTTTTTATTCCCGTTTATAACGTATATTATTTTATTTAATATAAATATATCGTTATAAGTTTTATTTTTTACGGTTTAATATTAAATATATTATTTATTAATTTTATAACATCGGATTTATTATTAAAAAAATTATCGTAAATCGTTTTTATATTATTAATAAAATATTGTTTAATTATAATACACGCGTTTTTTATTATTATATTTAATAAATAGTTATTTTCTTTTCGGTATTTTTTTTTATAATTAATTTTTTTATAATATATATAAACGGGGATATATTTCTTTTTTATTATAATCTATTAAAACGAGTAATACTAGTTTATTTATTTATTTTAATATTATTTTTAAATAAAATATTAAATATTATTATTTATTTATTAACTTAATATAATAAAAACTTATATTATATAACGTAGTTATTTAAAAAACTTTTTTTAATATTAGTTTATTATATTAATATTTCGTAATATTATAAAATCGAACGAATTAAATAAAAATAATTATAGTTTTTTATTTTTACGCGGTTCGGAAAACACTATTAATGTTTTTTAATATTTTTAAATATTATTTTTAATTAATAAACGAAAAGTATGTTTAAATATATTTTTAAATAAATTTATTTTTTAATCTTTGTTTTAATTATTATTAAAACTTAAATTAAATATTATTTAATAATAAAAAAAAATATAAAATACGATTCGACGTATTTAAAACTAATAAATAATATTCGGTTTTAAATATATAAATTTAATACTTTTTTAAATAATATAATAAATTAAATAATATAACGAAAATCGTATATATAATAAAAAATACAAGTATATTATTATTAATAAAAAAATAAATCGTAAATTAAATAATAATAATATATAAATTTAAACAATTATTTTTTTTTATTTTTTTATATATTAAATAAACTGTTTCCCGATATCGATTTAATTATTATATTTTTAATATTAGTTTTTTTAAATATACTCGCTCGTATATATAAATAATAATATTATAATAATATTTATTAAATAATATTAAAAATATATTAAACAAGTTAATTTTAAAAATCGGATAAAATATTTATTTTAAATACGTAAATTTTTTACCGAATAGTTTAACTAATAAATAAATATATTAAAGTTTTTTATTTATAAATTTTTAATATTAATATTTATTATTTAGTTATTATTTTAATATATTATATATTTAACGTCCGTTTTATTATTCGTTTAATATAAACAAATTAGTTTTTATTATTTTATATTATTTTATTAATATTATAAATATAAACAGTTTATAGTTCATAGTTATAAATCGTTAATAAAATTAATAATTAATATTACCGCGTTTCCCGGTTTAAATATTACGATTCGGATAAAAAAATATAAATAATATATATAATAAATAAATTTAAACAAAAAAAAAACGAGTATAATAATATTTATATAATATTGTTTAAAAAAAAATAAGTAAAAATAAATATAATATATATTTTTAAACTTTTTAAATTAATTTTTTAATTTTAAATCATTATATAAAAATATAAAATAAATTAAACGAGTATTATAAATTATCGTATTTATTAAATATTTAATAATTAATTAATTACGTAGTTTTACGCGATATTAAAAACACGATATTTAATATTATTAAAAACAATGTTCCGAATAATAATATATTTTTAATAATTAATATAATATTATTATAAAATATAATTTAACGATAAAATATAAAATACGTATTAAAAAAAAGTAGTTTTTATAATTTTAATATATATATTTATTTTTAAACGAGTAAATATTATTATTTTTTAATTAATATAAAATAAATGTTTAAATAAATATATGTTTATAAATTAAAAATATAAATACTTGTTTTTAAATATAAGTTATATAATAATAAAATAACATATATAAAAATAAATAAAAAAATATATTTATTAGTTTTTTTTTAATTATTATAAAAATATTAATAATATAACTCGAAATTAACTTTATTATATAATTATAAATATTATAAATAACTTTAAAATCGCGAATATAAAAAATTATTTATTGTTTAAAATTAATATAACTATATAATAATATTTTATTAATATTTATTATTAATAAAAAAAAGTTTTAAATATAAAAATATAATAAATATAATAAGTATTATAAATAAAAAAAAATTTTAAATAAAAAACTATTATAAATAAAAAACTATTATAAATAAAAAATAAATTATAAAAAAAAATTATAATAAATATAATAATTTTTATAAATAAGAAAAAAAATTATATTTGAAATAATTATAAAATAAAAAACAATTTATATTTAAAATAAATATAAAAAAAAATTATAAAAAAAAATTATTATAAAATAATAATAATTATAAATAAAAAAAGTATATATAATTAAAACTATTAATATAAAATAATAAATATAATTTATATATTAATTTAAATAAAAAAACAACTTAATTAAAAAAAAGTTTAATTTATATATTATTTTATTTAAT
Source organism: Nemania sp. FL0916 (assembly GCA_022578715.1). Lineage (NCBI taxonomy): Eukaryota > Fungi > Ascomycota > Sordariomycetes > Xylariales > Xylariaceae > Nemania > Nemania sp. FL0916. The sequence goes on from MU390289.1 coordinate 11,284, forward strand.
AAATATATATTGTTTTAAAAAAAATTTAAAAATTAATAAAATTAAAAAATAATAATTGTTTATATATAAATATTATATATATAAAATAATAAATATTTAATAATAATATTTAAATAATAAAAATATTTAATATATAATTATTATAATATTATAATAATTATAATATTATAATAATTTTAAAACAACAAGTTTTTTAAATTATAACTATATTACTTTTAAAGTTTTTATAATTTAACTATAATTACTAAACTAGTTATAACTACGTTACATATATAATATTAAAACTATAAAACAATATTTAAATCTCTAGCATTATAAAGCTATGATCTAGTTATAAACATGCAACACTTAATATAATTTTGACCTATTAACATCTTAGTTACAACTATGTCGTATACCCCCCCCGGCCCGCTACGGTAGCGGGGATTTTTTCGAACGGTGGACATCAACACCGAGGCCGTGACAGGCTGCAGCGCATACCTCATGCCTGGATGCGCTAGCTACGGAGATTACAGGTGCTAAGCAGTTAGGCAGCTTATCTGCATCCTGGATGCGACAGGCGAGCTGAAAAAAATTACTCCTAAAAGCGACAACGACAAAACAACAGGTCCCTACACACATACGACAGCGTCAACCGCAATAGTGACCATTGCCTCCGCAAACCACTTTATTCCCATACGAAGTCTATGATCAGCGACCAGCACGCGAGCCGACAATTCGCGCCTGATCCTCTTCAGCCTCGTCTTCGATCTTAGTAACCGATATCGCGATCCCATCACAGCCGCCACGATGCCAGACAAATGGGTAGATTGGTCCAAGAATGTGCGGTCTAAGGACTACCGCGGGTCCTCGTCCTTCGCGACCTTCATGATCATCGGACGTGAGTAGCCAGCCCTCTCCATCACGTCTCGCCAGTCAGAGGGGCTCTTGAAGACCGCATGCATCCCCGCATCGCGACTTGCTATTCGCGACTCGCGATATGCGACTCGTCCTGCAGGCTCTCGAACCCCTTTCTCCAGACCTCACAGCCAGCCAAGATGTTAGTCAAGTCAGACAGTAAGTTAACCAACCACTCCTCGTCCAAACAGCCGTCTGCTTCTTCCTCGGCATCCTGTTCGCCGAGTTTCCGTACGACTTCCCGCTGCTCTGGACCAGCGACCCGATCGAGGCGTCGTACCTGGACCAGCTGGAGACGCACCTGAAGTTCGTGCACCAGTCGCCGCCGCTGATCTCGCGGATGCTGACGATCATGATCGTGACGGGGTTCCTGGGTTTTTTCACGAAGCTGTTCAAGGCGTCGGAGAGCAACATGCTGTTCGACGGCGCGTCGCTGGTGCTGTACGTGATCGGCGTGGGCGTGTACATCGCCAACATCGTCAAGGGCCTGCGGTTCGTCAGCGCGGGCATCTGGCACGCCCCCGACTTCGCCGGCAATCTGCCCCCCTCGGCCCAGGACGTCCAGGGCACCGACGGCCGCCTCGTCCTCGGCCGCGAGGACTCCCTCAAGGTCATGGCCGCCAGCAACACCATCCTCGCCCTCGTCCTCGTCGGCGTCCTTGTTCTTCAGGCCGGCCAGTGGTACGCCGAGCGCAAGGACAACGAGGAGTACGAGCGCGCCGAGCGCGAGGCTGCTTCTGCTGAGACGGAGGGTAGCAATAACAACAACGCTGCGAGCAGCAGCCCGGCTACAGCGGCTGAGAAAAAGGCTAATAAGAAGAAGCAATAAGGGGTAATCGCCGAACGAGCCGGGGGCGGTCCTTTTTTGTTGTTAAAATATTGTTTGGCCAATCTATTGTTATCTTTTGGAGGACATTTAGACATGGACACCCGAAACAGGCATAGTCATCATGATGAGCGTTCAGAGAGAAAAGAAGGCATGGCCTCTGTTAATGAGAAGTGTATTAACTGCCGGGTCACGTTTTATGTTATCGGAAAATTTTCACTTTGAACACGCTAACAGGACGATGAGACATGATCTTTTTTTCAAGTTGCAATTTTTTTCTTGATTTTTCTCTTTCTTATCTCGAAAGATTATTTACTAAAAGACTGAGGCCGTGAGTGAATGCCGTGAGTGAGTGAGTCCCGCGAAAATCGCCGAAACTCCACAATACAATGCATCTAATGGTATCAAGAACAAACTAAGAAAAAGCCATGCAAAGGCAGATAGGTATTTCCCGTTCCTTTCCTTTCCTTAAAAACGCCACGCCACACCGATTGATGCTATTAACTCTATGCTACCGTACTATGCGGAAAATTTCCCCGTCTTTTCGGCCCAGGGCCAGCCGGGTGAAGAGAGAGAAGGATTACTGCTGTCTGCGAGGAGGCAAAGGCGAGTTGGGTAACGAGGGAAGGTTGTCGGCGTGGTGCTGGAACTCGGTCCACGTGGTATAAGTCGTGTCTCGCGAGTTGTAGACGGATGGCGAGGCCACGGTCGATGGATCCGCGAACACGTTTATGCTGTGGCTGCCGCCGCTGTGCAGACGCTCGCCGCGCGCATGTTTGTCCTCCTCGGAGAGGAAAGGGTTCTCCTGCGCGGTCCCGACGCGCGTGGAGCCGCCAGAGTACCGACCCGTCAGACTCCGAAGACCACCGACCTCAGCCGACGCGTGGTGGCTACGCGCTGAGTCTGTCAATGTGCTGTTCGGCCGCGGTGTATATGGCGAATACGGCGAGTTAGGCGGGAAGCGGCCGTGCCCGTCATCGTGCGCGTCCGCCCCTACTGTATCCCTTTGAGAGGCCGTGTTATTCGACATCCGCGCCTTGGCCAAGAAGTCCAGGCGCTGCGTGTGGTAGTCGGCGTGCGGGATCGGCGCGCTGATGATGTGCCCGAACGACATGGCGGGCGAGTCGCGCTTCTCGCGCTCCTCCGCCGCCTTCTTGCGCTTGTGCCGCAGCACCCAGACGCCCGCCGCGATCAGCGATATCCCCAGCAGCGCGCCCACGACGCCGCCTACGATGGCCGCCGTGTTGAGCGTCTTGGACGCTGTGGACGATGGTGGCGGTGCACTTGATTCTGTCGATGTGCTCTCCGCCGGAGCGGCGGATGCTGTGCCGGTGCTCGTTGTAGAAGCGGTAGATGTCGTCGGTTGGGTGGGGGGTGATGTTTTGATGGGTGTGCTTGACGCGCTAGATGTACTTGATGTGCTGCTGCTGCTGCCCGGCTTCTTGCTCTGGTCCTTGTCTATCACGCAGCCACCAGTGTCCGCATCACAAGAATACCCAAAGGGACAACACCCCGTCGCACAGGTCGGGAGTTTCTGGTTTAGCACCGTTGTCTTGGCCGCCGCGTCCGGGTGCGCCTTCGGGTCCTGGAGCGATATATCGCAGCTGATGGGCTGTATGATCGAGCAGTTGCCGCCCTTGGGACAACATAATATGGTCGTGTTCCCCGCCAGCACATTACATGTCGACGTCGCGGGACAGCAGAAGTTGTCCGGAAGCCCGGCCTGTGAGCATTTCGTGAAGTCTTTGGCGCACGTGCCGTCCCTCTCGAATATCCGGCTTGCTGGAATAGAGGCTGCAGAGGCAATCGCCAGCACTGCTGCGAATTGCAGAGTCCATAGTGGACCTCGAGCGTACATGGCTCTCTATCTTTTTTGTCGTGTAACGGTGCTCGAGGTTGTTGGTTCTCTGTCGAAGAGTCGATGTGGTATTATTGAGAACGTAAGAGATAAAGTCTACTTGGTAAAGGTGGGATAGAATGGAATGAATAAGGTGCGAGCATCAACTCAAGCAGGTGTGAATAGTAGAAAAAAAGTCGGCAGCAATAAAATGTTTCATTCACGAGATGACCGCCCTCAACAGGGCGCGGGCTGCCTACGGACCTGCGGCAAATATAGTAGGACAGAAGAAGAGTCACAGCGCGAACAATGAAAGGTTCAGTAATAGGGAGAATAATGCAACTGTTGTTTCGGATAGGATGTCTCGTTCAAAGAGTCAAGGGGGCGGACAAAGCGATTCGCAAGGACAGCTTCATCTATGGTATGCTAAGGAGTGAGAAAGAAGAATTCACCACCTTTGTTTCTACATGGGGTGATTGACAATCTAGCTTCGTTTCCTTGGCCTACGATATATCGAGCAGAAACGTAATCAATGCCCTTCGGCAGGTCTACGAGAAGCGTGTCGAGTCACCGCGGTCCAACCAAAGCAGCTTTATCAAGTCACGCTTACCTGGCCCCCGCCTCGAGGTGGCCACATATTTAGCCCTCGACTGGACATTCGTGCACTACGCTCTTCGCGTGCGGCCTCTAAAAAATGTAGGTACAGACGTAGGGTCAGAGTGGTTCATGCCCAGTTCCAGGGAGCGATGGGGTTGTCGAAATGAGAGGCTCTCGTGAGGCGAATCGCTCGCCCTTAGTATTGGCGGTTACAAAATCGTTTTATTGGCTGACAAGGACAAAGGGCTAGCATTGGCCCTAATTTGGTGCTCCGCTTCCTCGTATTAGGCGCGATGACAGCAGATCCGCGCTTGTGATTGGATGGTGGGATCTGCATTGTAGTATTAGTCGGACCCATTTAACGCTAGGATAGGTGGACAATAGCGATCTCTTGAAACATCTCGAGGCCAAGTCTTAGACCGCCGGAGACCTCTCAATTTTACGCAGTAACTTTCTCAACTTATTAGCTAGGCCACTTATCTAAGCGACGTTAGCATTTAATTACCTATATAAAGTCGCGTCTATGGATTTGAATTCAAATCATGATACCATATAGCTGCCTGAAGTAAGTAGCTTGGGTTGCGTCTTCGGTTTGTACTTCCGTAACCCCAAATGCCAAAGCTGCTGTCAGCATTAACAAGCCTATAAAGTTCGCTTCTGATCCGAATGTATATGAGTATTGGCTGCACATAGGTGGCGACACAGATATCCACTACGCCGATTACACATACCGCCATCATTCAGGACGTACTCAACTCTAGGCTCGTCGGTGAGCTCTCCATCTGCATACCACGCAGATGTCCACGTCCACACCGCACCTAGTCTTGGGCTTAGGTGTAGTATCAGTAGGTAGGTAATATGTGCCCAAAGACCCTTCGGAGCTCATCCGCCGGTCGCACTCACCGGCCGCCACGATGACTTACATTAGATATATACGTTGTTACGCGTGTTCAGGCCGTACCGTTACATGCTCGCGGCCTAGAACCGAGCCCAAGTACAAGCGCAACCGCTCTGTGCCCTGTCATAGACCTCCGGCTCGTAGATTAGTCATTCAGTCAGTCAGTAGGTGAACGCAAACACGGTAAAGTGAATCAGGTGACCCGAAGCTCGCTTGGAAGCGGCATTATGCGTAACTGTCTCTGGAGGCAGCCGGGCCGAGTCTAGCCTCTTGATGATGACCATCAATCAATCACATCGCACATCGCACATCGCAACATCGCACAGCCATCAATGCGTAGGTATCTATGTTTCTCTGTCGGACTTCTGACTCCCGATTCGTCGCCTGAACTTGTCAGCAGGTAAGCACATTGTTTCATGGCCCCCAGCCGTCATGTGATATGTGATGACTCGGGGCATTGTCACGCCAAGAGCCAAGAAAGGCGAGGTGTAAGCCCATTGTGTTCGGGGACTGGCCGTTCCGTTTGGCTCGTTCGCCCGACAAACATTTACTTCCGTACCCGCTGCCGCTGCCATTCCCGTCTCCGGTGCCGATGCCGTTCTCCATATAGGTAATTACCCACGCATGTATATGCCGAGATGATCTCACTCTCCTCTGCATGGCGCAGTGGCAGTGTGGCAGTGATAGTGGCAGAGGTTGTTCGTGCATAGTTCACACACACAGAAGGGGTCCGGGCAGCCAGGAAGAACAGCGTGCGATGGTGCAGTGCAGGCACTATGGATGGATGAATTTCTTTCCTGATGCATCTCTCCCATATTGTAGTAGTAGTAGTAGTAGTAGTTTGCAAGATGAGTACCTAGGTAACAACCTCTCGGGCCCTCGCATTGGAAGCACAGGTCTAGACCGGACTGCGCAACGCAGTGTAACTTGCAGGAAGAGCACGCGAACCGCTTCTTAATTTGTAGGTAGAAGGTGCGACACCGCACCTCGGGCGTTATACGCACGGGGCAGAACGTTGAACTTGTAGAGGCCCGTTACTATCTTATGTAGGTAGTACCAGTTTGCGTCGAGCCGTAGTTTCACGAGCATCACCTTTGTTACCAACCTCATGATATTCGTATTCGCTCCGGTATCGGCCAACAAATATTCGCCCTTCTATCCAACCAGTTATGAGCCATAACTGTTTAAATTGTGGTTTCAGTTGCCTGTGTGTCATATGGAACATCTGGTGTAATCCTATGACAGATATTTGCGCGTAATTAGGGTATCGTGGTTTAGGAAAGGGAGATGCTAGATCCCTTCATTGGACCTGGGGCCCCAGGGCCCGGGCCGCGACGCAACACACGCACGTTTAGTTAATTGCTTGTTAGATTGAAGCCTCGACCTAGGGTAATACCGGTATGTATAGACGCCAAAAATTGATAAACAACAGGGTATTTGCCTACGTCATTTTCAGCCCGGCAGGGATCTTCAGCATGTCGACACACCACGTGCGCCCCTACGGGGGGAATTTTTGAGACATCGGGAGGGGCTGGATAGTCGTGCTGGGTTCTGGGCTGGGAATCTTCATTGCTTGGGACCCAGCAGGACGAGCTGTGGTCGCACCGAATCGTCCCAACGGATTGTTGAATTTCTGTGTCCCCTCCTCCCTTGTTTTGGAAGGACATTCCGACTGACCCGAGCAAATTGTATCCCGCAGTGTATCCCGCAGCTGTGAAAAAGAAGTCCACAGCAAAGGTATCATGTGTGTGCACTGTATGTTGTATAATTGAGACTGCGCCAATCTTCGAATCCCAGTTTCTGTCTCGCGATGTCGAGGTCCAGTCTGACTCATCATCATCACGACACTTGCTTTGCATTCGCCACCTTGATTCCGAGTTTGCGGCTCAAGCGCGTGGCTAGTTTCATGGCTTGATGGAATATACTTGCATCACCCATTTTGTTGAGGAATTCGTGGTACTTCGGCTGTAAGTAGCTGTGTTTGCTACAACATGTTGTGAGCCGGTGGAGTTAGGCAGCCTTCCCTATTCTGGTATTTTCGGTCACTACTAAGTCACTAAGGAAAGCTTATGTGGTAGGACAATGAATTATGTGTGTTCACAGAATCACGACGACAGTATTAGACATCAGGTATTCAGAGTGTAAAATCGAGTGTTTAGATAACAATTTTTTGTATTGTTTTTGGTTCTTATCTTGTAATTCTTTAATTATCTAGTCTTCTTGAGATTCTCTCTATCCCAAGCGACTTGATTTCTGGGGAGGCGGGAAGCAATCAATAGCGGTGCTTTCCCTCTCATAAGTACCTCCCAAGCCATCCGTGCTGGACCTCCTAACTAAGTCCTAATCCAACCTGTATATGGCTTCATATTCGCTCATAACTCCGCTCACGGCCATGCTTGGGTATATATGTAGACCAGACGACGATCCAATAGGGGAATTACAAGAAAAGTAACAAGTGCCTAAAATCATCGATGCTCATAAGCCATGATACGGCACAGGTTCCCTCAGGGAGTCCGGCCTTTCGTCCCACATTCGTATATTAAATCCTAAACCTCTCAAAGTGTCGTTCCGATTCGCCTTGCGGCTCTTTTCTCTTTCTGTAAGGTATAATGTTGTAGCCAGCGCATGAGCGATAAAATGATAAATAAAAGCGAAATGTCAAGCACAAGGGTTGATGATTGTCCTGCATCACCCGCGGTAAGACACCTGCATATGTAGAGGGGGGAGCTTCACTGTTGCAGACCACACTCCTCAAGACCTGCTATCTTGGAGAGTGGCCGCCTATATTAGCAGATAGTCCCAGCCTCTCATCTGCATGACATCTCTCCAGGAGATGTAAGGTGCCTCCGCTGTTCCCGTTGTGCTGGGGCTTGGTTGGAAGTTGTCTACTTGCTGCCAAACTTCATGCAGTAGTGCAACAACCCCTCCGAAGCTACCGAAGTGAGAGGTTTCGCCAAGTTGGGCAATACGATCGTTGAAAAAGCGTCGGAAGCTAGATCCAGCGCCGCTAACGGAGCCGCCGATCAGGTACACCCAAGAAAGACTTCGATCGAAGCCGCCCAGCCCCGATGGGATGTGCTGGAGCACAGTCGTGAGCTTTTCAACGAGGCCCACGCAGCTGGCCTGTGCGGGCGAAAACCCAGGAACCAGACTGCAGAGGTAGATCCGCGCAGCCAAGCGGAATGCACTCGTGATGTTCTTGCTCAGCTGCTTTGGGCTCAAGGTCCCGTTCGAGTTGAAGGGCATCTTGACCGCGCTATCGCCACTTTCTGTGAGGTTGATCTGTTCGCCAAGGGAGTGAACGTGTGTGCACAATGTAATCTCGTCCATGCCCTCTCGCTTCAGGTTCTCAAGGCAGGCAATCTCAGAGATCAAATACATGACGCGGTCTTCGCAACCCATCAGCTCACGTAATCCCAGAGAGCTGTTGGTTGTAGAAAGGTGCTTTTCTCTGTAGATATGGGCAAACGTCGGCGCCATTCCCTGCATCGTTGCGCCAAGAATGTCGATCCAGGCAGTCAGTGTCATATTGAAAGGAGCTTGCTGCGACTGCTGCGTGGGGTCCGTGACAAGCCGGGGTAGGTCAAGCTTATTAACCAGCGAACCCACCGCCTGGAAATGTTGGTGCCAAGGGATGTCCGGAAGAGAGTCGTCATATCGGCCTACACAGCATTGGAAGAAGATGAGACTCAATGTTGCTTCGAGAATCTGCTTGTGGTCTTCATCTTTGTTGAGTGCTTCACAAAGACTCAATATGGTCGCATGTCGATGCCGCATAATATCATTGTCGATCTCTTCACTCTGGATATTCAATGTAGCCTTGTAGTGCTGTGCAGCAATCATTAGGCAACAGTGAAGGTAGCCCTTGTTGTTCTCAAGAGCGGGCAGAATAAAGTCAATGGCCGATCCATGCTGGTTCCTCTCCAGAATTGGGAAGATGGTAGGCCGCACAAATTGAATGAAGTGGTCTAGCAGACGTTGATCGTTCTCATCTAGCTCAATGTCAACCTGCCGGGAATTCATAGCAGGGCCGTTCGCGAAATCGAAGAAGTTCATATTCAAAGTTTCTTCGGTCAGAGACTCCCGTCGTTCTTGATAGATCTGCTCCGCTCATTCGCCTTCCACCGGGTAGCTTGGCAATATTGTACCCGGCGGCGGCGGCGTATGGTAAGTGCTGAAGGTAGAGACGGTCGACTCTTTGAGTGTTGGCACATCATTGACAAACATCTGGCGCTCTGTCTTGACATCGATCTCATACGGTGACATGTTAAATACGAAGTCTGAATGTGAAGGGAGCATGTGCGGGTTGTAGGCACCAAACTCAGGCGCATTCGGAGGGCTGTTGAAATTGAACGCGAAATGCGAGTCAATTGAGGCTGACCTTGTCCGATCTAGGGGATCTGAGAAGGTAGCGGATGTGGGTAGCGAATGCGACAACCCTGGAGGAGAGTTCATAGAAGTCTGAATAGTGTGCGACGCTTTCTCGGACAGCTTCTTCCGCTTGATTATCATCTTGATGTCGTCCTTCTGCTGTCTTCTGGAGTCGTTGTTGCTCCACCATGCCGGTCGCTTGTATTCACAATTAAGACCGAGGTGTCTGCATGCTGTGCACATGGGTGTGCCTTCATCGCACTTCTTCCGCCGTAATCGGCAAGTGTAGCAGCCTAGTACAGAGGCACGAGGTCAGTTTCCTGTTGTTGTCGTCGCCTCACTTACAACAGACGCCAGGGTCGGCCGTGTAAGTGGTCGGACAGGGCAGCAATCGTGCTGTAGAGGAGTACAGACCTGTTCTTGAACGGCGGTGCATCTGTGTCTTTGCCTTTGCACTCGCATTGCTGTTAGCCCGTGCGGCCTTTGCCTTAGGGGGTTGCGCCATGGCCATGTTGACGGTTGCGGCTCTCATGAAGTCTTCACGCGAGTTGGGGGACATGGTCGACATTTGTATGGTATGCCTAAGGTGAGTGTGGTGAAGGTACCTGCGTCGAGGTACAAATACGTGGGTGTGGAGGGATGTACCCTGTTGGGTAGTCCGCAGGCCGAGCGAAAGCGGGAGGAGATCAGAGGAGCCGGGGTCCAGGTCCAAGCCTTAGTCGGTGGATACCTCTGCTAGGGTCCCTTCGAGATGTACCCGAGAGTCCAGTTAAACCCAAGTGCCCACTCGAAAATGTTTGCTTGCCGGGGTTTGCCAATGTTACCACTCGAGACCCGTATCAGATGGTAATAGCGTGTTGCGCCGTTTTCGAATTTCGTGATAATTAGTATGTATTATTTCTCGTCGAATGAATGGTTGGATCCAAGCGAGTGCCAGCTCGCCTTTCACGTTGATGTAGTTGAGAGACTAGGAGAGAAAGAGGGAGGGAGTATTCAAAGAAGCGAGGCGAGAGAAGAGGGGAGGATGAGAGAGAGAGAAGGAAAGAAGAGGAAGAGGTTATTAAGGTGAACTGGAACGACACTTCAAGCTTTTACCCTTCAACAAACTCCATCGATCTAGAAAATAGGCGGGCAAAGGAGGTGTGAAGCCTTATATGATGGTCCCGTTCACATCGGCCGATTGTGGTGAGTTGGTGCACCCGGATGCGCTGTGTTCAAAAATAGCAACATGCACTATCTTGGGTTAATTGCCCTGTTTAACCCATGATCAAGCGGCCTAATTAGAGACCTTTGCATGCATAATTAGCCCATTTTGGGTCGTACTAAGAAGGGCGCGACCAGTGTGCGCTTGGAGGTTCCAATCAAGGCGGTCGGTTCGACGGGCCTGCCATCTCCAGGCTCCAGCCGGTTCACTGTGGACCAGCGTCACCCTTGTGAGCCAGCCCCCCCACTGCAGTAGCGGTGCAGCGAGTGTGGTAGCACTCAGTGTCACGCACGGCTGCAAGCAGAGACCGGGGTGGCTGGTAGCTGGGTAACATCGTGGGTTCTTCTAGCGACTCATAACAATTCATGCTTATACTACTACCTATTGGTAGCGTAGCTCTCTGCTAGAATGGCTTGCTAGTTTGGGGGCATTAGATGGGCCCGTGTAGCCCGCATGGATCTCGCGAAAAATAGGCTGATGATTTACGGGCTCCGATTGTGACTCTGCCACCAGCCCTGAATGCCTAAAGAACTGAGATTAGTAGTACGGGCTTGGTATGCCCTGTGCACAAAGTGCTACCCATGAGTCGAAATCGGAACATGTCACGGAACTTGAAGTGATGTGTTTGGACTGGCCGTTGTGGGGTCAAGCAAGAATATCATTAAGCGCGTGTCTTACTTAACCTGTGGTCGCCATTGTTCGCTCGTATCGTTCGATGTACCGACAGTATGGAGTTCCTACTCGCTTCTAGATAAGATGCAAACCCCGCAGCGAACTGCGCAACTTGAAAGTGGTACGAAGTACGGAGTACTACTCATATTGCTGCTCATATGTGTATACTTTGTACTTCATACCTGCCCGGCGGAGTACATAGTACGTACCGCTATTATACACGAAGCAGAGATTTCCTTCCAGAGCTCGACAATCACCTCATAACACGGCAGGTATTGTATACACAAGCACCCGGTCAGCCTGCGCTAGACCAATGCAATACAAATGCAAATTCAACACCACCCAATAATTATGAAGGATGGAGTCAAGGATATTTACTCATAGCTATCGGCTGGCCTACGGAACCATTGGCTAAGTAGCCTCATCAAGCTATCCGGCCATCTCGGTACAGTTAAGGTAGCATGCGAGAGCGGGTGAATGCTACCAAGGTGCAGCATCTCATTAGCCATTCCTGATCAATACTATAATCGAATTCATGCGATTGCATGTTGCCCAATAGGAAATTTATCGGCCTTTGGATTAGCATTATCAGCGGTCTCGACAATACGAGCACGATATTATTTAGGCACTACTCGCTTTTCTACACTACAAGCAGTTCTAGACACTTGGTATGAAGTAGATCAGAAAGGATCTGGGCTAGCTCTGATCAAATGAGCTGCGTAGACCGTACTCAGGTAGGTAGCATCCACCAATGAATTCACGAAATCCCGAGGTGAGCGACACACAGTTGTGTTAGTAGTTCCTTGCGATCGCCAGCCAGAGACGGTGCAGAGGTCAGGAAGCTTGCAAAGACTTGACACTAGACAAAAGTACACACTAGTAGTTTATGTAGAGCGGGGCAAGTATGTCCCGATTTCGTACCGAGGAGAGAGGCCAAAAGGGAATATGTGGCATAAGTAAGTGCAGTAGGACCCGAAAAGAACACGGAACTTGGAGGGTTGCGAAGTTGAGCAACGCAGAAATTCTTTTTGGCAGTTGATTCGCCGTTGGCCCAAAGTTAGCGCTAGAGTTAGATCCAACTAACTTGGATTAGCGGATGTGACAAGTGTTGATAACGGGCATGGATTGGCCCGAGATCCTTGGTAGGGCTCGGGAGGGATGGAAGCCAAGAGCAAGCAAATAGCCAATCTCTATGCAGGGACGGGTAGCTCCCACTAGTGTCCTTTTTAGTGAGCTGTGTTCTACACTACAAAGGTGAGTCTAGCCTGTCCTGGTTCGGCCTAGCGCCACTAGTCTGTGAATGGCAGAGAGGAAGGTAGTCTCGTAGTGGGGCTTCGTGGGGTGAATGCAGGTCACGATGCAAGTGTAGACCAATATTGCGCAGCCAAGGGATAGCCATGCCCAGGGAGCCTGGTCTGTTTTCAAGGATTGTCTTGGGGTACATGTCAACAATTCTACCAACAGCCTTTGCCGTTCACATCATGAACCAGGGTAATGCAATATGATAAAATGGTGATGAGGCAGTATGGTCACAGTCTAGAATGAACGAGTCCCACTTGCAACATATTCTTCAACGGCCAACAAAATAGTATATGGTTCAAGGTATCTACACACTTGGATATGGAAGGTTGGTGATATGCCTCACCTATTCTGTGGTATTCTAGCATACATTGTTCTGCGTGAATAGGAGCAGGCTGCTGCAGCGCGGGGTAATCGAAAGCAGTCATATTTTCTCTCCCCTTAGTGCTCATCTATGATGGGGGAAACCCTGCAATTCGTAGAGGACTGCGCCGGCCGTATACTTGTCATGTACGGAGTACTCCCTACTCCGAGTACGAAGTACCTACATAATGGCATTGTGGTGAGCTAATTACCCGTTTCTATTCTGGGCAAATATTGAGAAGAAGGGCTAAGTCTTGGGCCTTTGTTTTGGGGCTAAGTACATTCAATGCATGGCAGGCGCTTAACAATTTCAATATTCATGCAAGTATTTTGCAACGTCGGGATCATGGTGCTATTTTTGAATTTGCCCGCTTTACCTGTCTCATTCCGGGTTAATTACGTCTTCTCTTGCTGATCAGCTGTCTGCATACGCATATGCATTCTTTGTGCGTGTCGGAATGAGTAGTAGTACCCACATACCGTGTTCCGTTGACGATGTTGCGGTCGAGATGACTTTAGCCTGGTTCGAGCATCTCTCATCACTATGTACTCTAAGCATGATGCGCGATGGCTTCATTTACGCCATCACTACTTCATACAACATCGTAGGTATGGGTAGTGGACAAACTACGAAGTACAAAAAAACGCCATAATTAGGGCGGGGCTCGGGACTGCTCGGGAATATCGGCCGGGACTTGTCTCTTATGCTGAGATACTGGTAGGTATGTTGTGCGTGCGGTCTGCGGCCATTGTCGGTGTACCTATTTACGCAACCTTGGATACGACTGCGTCTATTATCTCGGAGCAGCACATCAGAGTTGAGCCACCCAAGGCTCACATTACTTCCGTAATTTCGGGAAACGCAGCATTCCAACGGAGATTTGGCTCATTGATGGTCATTGCCGGCACTTACATGTAGCGAACTACTTCGTATGTTCCGCCTACCATATCGCCAACCCATCGTCATCACATCCGCGCCGTTTAGTCTTATGTACAATATATAAAATGTTGATATGCGCTAGTAAATAGCAAAGCTACTAAGCGTCCATAGCAACTAAACTTTGCCCCAGTGCGGCTCACGATCCCGAGAGATTAGGTGATGACAAATTTTGCAAAATGCAGCTAGTTCTATAGCCTGTAATACAGGTAGAGTGGTAGTGCCGCAATGATAGGTGGGATGGGCCTTATGTTGCAATCTACAGTACCGAGATACCAGACCTCGGAAAAGAAGGTCCATAGCTGCGCCAATTTCTCCCATTCACACTAAGCTCAGCCGTTCGGTCCAGTGAAGAGAATGCATCCGTGAAATCCTTCCGACTTGGCCGATCGTCACGATGGAACAATGCAAGCGATACACGATGCTCGCAAATAAACGGTCGCACAGAGTGCGCCACCAGATCTTAGGAAAACGACGGATAGCACTAGCCGGTCCTCACTGTGGCTAGAGGGACTCGGCCCAATGCCACACCATGGATGCTTTCAAGGCCATTTTCTCAGCTCATTGGAGCTCGTCGATTCGGCTACGTGCACAATTCATCTAAGTAAATAAGCTTTACTGACAAAATCAGCCAGTCACATGTGGGAATTGTAAAATTATGCCGATATGAAGCGATTCGTCGTAATCCGTCATGTTATAATTTTCATTGGCCATGCCAAGTTGTGGTACAGAATATCACAAGAAAACTCATCATGATCCTTCGTCCAAAGGAAAGTCGGTCAGCTATCAGAGTAATACCACATGATCTCAGGGCAAGGATACTGTATACTCAACTCACCGAGCCTTCACCTACCTTCCTTCACTCGTCGCTACTGAGCTTATGAAGCTCAATATGAGGAACGCGAAGACTCGGTGAGCTCACCTACACTACTTACTGGGTAGATCCTCCCCAGCTGCAGATGCCAACGCTTGAGCATGCACGATATTGTGGGGAAGCGCTTTACCTTACCTAAAGTGGTCTTTTTAACCTGCTCATGCAATCGTGCGCTACTATCTGGATAGATGTACGACTGTTGAAGCTAAACTCTTGAGAGACGACGAGGACAGATACTTGGAGATTTCAGTGGACTTTGGGGATCTATGCCATAACTAGGTATGCCTACCTCATCGGAATCTATGCTCACTTTCTCAAACGTAGACTTAACTGTATACGCGTGTCTACGTAGGCACCGTAATACATGTCGTATGAAAACACCTGGCATGTGGCCAATTACTTTTTCAGTGTCATGGGGCATGGAAGAGCTTTTCTGATCAATCAAATTTCTGCTTCATCATTGATCCATCTAGTCCAACCAAATCCTGCAGGTGGCTGGCTGGCTAGGAAGGGACCAAATAAGGCAAGACAATCGAGCCCTTATCCTTTTGTGAGTGCACAGGCAACGCCTCACTTTAGAGAATGCCCGTTTCCTCGACAGAGACATGCGTAGATCACAGGCATCGGGTTTGACCGTCCTTTACCATTGGGTATCAAGCGACTTCGGAGAGACGTCTCGACACTATCAAGAACGAAAGCCACGGATCCTCCAACCAAAGCACCAGGGTAGTAGCCAAATCGGACCGTTCCATATACTTATCTAAGGTAGTATAGTACAATAGCAAAAGATCCTTGGATCTTCAGAGGACTATCGCACTTCAGGAAAGCGATTGCCTCGTGCAAGTGTTGACCGTCTGTATGATTGGCCAATATCACGAATCTATAGGCTTCTGGATCTGGTAGCCTTCGAGAATACCGGTAGGGGCCCGATGCACAAAGAACGATTCCGTCTGCATTATCATGAACGAAGGTTGGGGTTGGATCGAGCGTGTTAACCAACCCAAGCGTGACATTCCGCTTCCCAAGCTGCAGACTGCAGTGATTCCGCGGTCCCAGCAGTGCGGCATGGAGGGAGAATATAGTTACCCAGTTGAGCCATCGAGGTAACAATGCAAACACCACTCGGGCTTTCTCTCCTACCCTACTTGTGCGCTGACGATGCAGTAGGGCACACTATTCCTGATGTTGGGGGTGGCCGGGTTTGCCCACAGATCATCGCTCACGGACCACCGGCATTCCGTCGTCGTCTAGTCTAGCTCGCATCATAGTACAGAGTGATATTATAACGCTAGCCTGGGTAGTGTGCGTAAGTAGTATGCATGAATACGCGCACTAGATAGACTGACTAAGATAGCTTACCCGTTCGCTATATCCTAGTTTAGGAGGAATTCGCTAAGAGCGGGTAGTGCACAGCGATAACCTCTGTCATCGCCAGAATCTTATCTGCTGACCGACTTGGTGAGAATCATCCCGCTTTTGGCCTTACCGCCAGTACGCCGCCGTCTGGAACGTGGCTGCACATGACAGTTACGCGTACCTGTTCATAGTCAATGGATAGGTACCACAGCCAGAGGCGCAAATTTGCACGCAGGATATCAGATGTTGGGGATTTGCCACTTCATGCGCCGGCCGACGCTGCCCGACGGGTGGAAGGATGGGAAGGTCGTAGCATGGTAACTGTTGGTTCTTCGCCCTAGAGGTCGTGCAGCGAGTGTGGCTGGAATTCCACGAGAGAGAGCTGCCCAGTGCTCTATTAACGGACTTGGGCTGGTACGGCACGAGTACGTACATACCATGCCTACCTGCCCACCGGATACTTCGTACTTCCAGGAGATACAACACCCGTCCAAGGTTACACCCGACCCTTGTCATTTCGCCGGCGCTTAGGCTACAGCTGTTTCTGGGGTGCCGGAAGACATTTGGGGCCAATCAGCAGGGCAATGCGCTTGGCTCCATGCACCCGTGCGTTCCTCCCTCATGTTGTCCAACCACGGCGAACCTCCCCAGCCGTGGTTGGTTGACGGTTGGCTGGCGACTCGGGCCTCAGGATGACTCTCCGCAGCACAGTCGGCACCTGCTATAATTAGGGAAGGAACAATAGCTGTAGCGCAGGTAACCTGCCACAGAATGCTGTCGTGTTGGTGACTTGCTGTAGGTGATTCGTGCATCGCATTGCTGTCACAGCGGTGTCCCAGTACCCTAGAAACAAATCATATCGCTGCATATTGCTGACTCCCTATCTAAGTACTTACATGACCCTATGTATCACACCACCCCCTCGTCCCTGTAAGTTGAAAGCTGCCGTGAAGCCACTACTAGGTACTGGATGCATATCATATCGGCATACACTTCCTCCCCGACAACGCTCCCGTCACAGAGCACATACCTACTTACATATACCATCCGCAAGTGCCCGAGGCCTCGGCTAGGTTCTTGTTTCTCGCTTTTGCAGCGTCGGAGTGGTCTTGTGCGTGCCCATAGCACGTTTTCCTTTTTCGTCATCGGCATTGTCCTGGGCTTCGTATATTTCATGGTTCCTGGTGCTTGGTTCTAGACAAACAGCAGCACGCCGGCGACGGCAAGAGTAACGGAGCACAACTACACATCAGCGGGAGGCTGTTCCTCTCTTCTCTACCCAACATGGTGCGTGAGCCCTCTCTCCACAGCGACGCTCCGAGATAACTAACAAGTCGTGCTGGCAGAATGCCCAGAGATTCTCAGCAGGTGGGCAATCGCATTACCAAATGCGGGGGAGCAAATTTCATGAGCCCTACTATGGTTCGAAGGGAAGTGAATACCGCCCGATTTCAATAACAACAGAGATCGTGGACACGGATTGGGAGGAAGATGAGATAGTGAGCATGATAGAAGACAACAATGCAAACTCGCCGCGCGTGAGCCTGAATTCGGTAGGCCAAGACGTGTACATTCGTTATTCATCATTCTACTAACAAGCACACTAGACGGGCCAACAAAGCGCCACGACGGTATCGTCATATGACGAGGCACACACGCCCAGGTCGAGCCGGACTCGCGAGGCGTATCCTTACCATTTCGACTCGTCGAGGCCGGTCGAGGGGCCAAGAGGACCGCATCTTTTCCGGTCGTCCGCAGCGTCGATCGACTCTTACGATTACCAGGATATTCTCTCCTTGTCGCCGATAACACCCAAGGCGCCTAGGCTGTACGACGTGGACCTTCAGCAGCAGCCATTCGTTCTTGATCAGCTGCCTCGCTCTCGAGGCAGCCCTTACCAGTTCACTCATGAGCAACTAGACCCAATCAACTTGGCCGTATGGTCGCCGCAAAAAGTGGCGCAGTCCATGCTCAATGCGGGCATTGAGTTCCCAATCGCCGAGAAATTTGTCGAGAACGACATCAACGGAGCGATTTTAATAACACTGAAGTTTGAAGATTTAAGGGAGCTGGACATTCAATCGTTCGGGGTACGAACTAAAATATGGGAAGAGGTTCACGCTTTAAGGAACCCCAAGAAACTATCGCCAAGACCCGAGACGCCGATTGAAGACGAAGAGAGCAGAGAGGTAAGAAGGGAGAGGCGGAGAGTTGAGAAAGCAAGGGATAGGGATCAGAATGACCAACCGGAGCGCGCAGAGAGCTGTAAGCGCTCCAAAAGCGCCAGGCGCGGCAATAGCAGGCGGAATCCAGCCCGAGAAGACGTTATCTCTCCTCTAGAGTCCGTTTCCATCGTTGGCATCGAACAAATGATCCCCGAACCACATCACTGTTCCAAAGGTGAGAACTGCAAGACATTCAAGAAGCGGCAACGAATGATTGAAGCATTCAAAAACGATCATCCGTTTGTGGACGTCGACAAAGGCGGTATTATCCTGGTTGCCGGCGACCCGGGAAACCCTCAGACAGCTCCGGCGCTCAACCGACCTTCATCCACCGAGGCATTGAGGCCCATGTCTGATGCCGTGCCTTCGGTGGTGGCTTCGTCGGACGTCCTTGGTCCCGGCATGCCTCCTTTCCAGTATCTGCAAGAAGCCGCACTGCGCAATCTGCAGACACGAGATCCCCAAGACAATGTTCGACAGTTCTTGGACTTCCAACATCAGCATAAGGGAGCAAACACAAGCGAGGTCCCGCCAACACCCCCCTTTGAGCTGCACCCTGGGCGAACACCGCATGGCGGTCTACGGGCGCTGCCCAAACTCTCCATCCCCGGGCAGCAGCAGTCGGTTCAGAAGCAACCCCATCAGTCAAGACCGTCAAACCTGCAGAACGAGTTCATTCCCTACTCTATGGACAAAGCCGAGGCCTTGTCTCCTGATTTGGCGACGCCGGTTGCACCCTATCGCTTTGGTACCCCCTTTTCGGACATGGATGTTCCCGTCACGGCGGTCCCATTGGGCCCGGTCGCTCGGGACGCTTCTCAATCGGTCCCCCCTGACATGGGCTACAGGGCTGCCCCCATTTCGCGGTCGCGGGCTTCGCATCGTCCATCCCTACAGATCATGGCGCCGGTCGAGGAAGATGTTTGCACGCCCGACACTGTGCAAAGTCACAGCAACGTTAACACATCGGGCCGCCGTCCGTCCTTGTCCCCTAAATCGTACTCGTACTCCCCTACTAGGACAGGCTCTCCACCCAAAATCCCCTCGCGTTCACAATACCCCCTACAGGCGCCGCCCCGTCCCAACTACCCATGGTCTCAGGTTCAATCTATCCCGGAGACAAGCATTGCTAAGGTTGTAAAGGATGCGGAAGGTGTCTCGTACCAGGGTCCAGTCAAGAAGCGCAAGACGCGGATGCTGCGGCATGAGTGGCATGACCAATACGCTGTGCTCAAGGGCACACGGTTAGCGCTACACAAGGACGCGGACAACCGCGATCGCACCCTCGAGTATATAGATATCGATGACTACGCGATAGCATGCTCATCACTATCAACCACCTCGAAGCTCAACGCTGCTTTCAAAGCCATGAGCATCACGCGAGGCCACAAGAAATCAAACTCCACGTCCTCGGACGACATCGCAGCTTTTAGCTTCCAGTTGATTCCTCAAGAGCCCGAGGGTGGCAAGCGTGGGGTCGCGAGTCGGCTGCGTAAGAGGGAGTCTCAAAGCATATCTGGACCAGTCACCGGAGGCCTCGAAGGCAGCCTTAATGGCACAGGCAAAACCCACCACTTTGCTGTCCGTGGCCGTGATGAACGTATTGACTGGATGCGCGAGCTGATGCTCGCAAAGGCACTGAAGCAGAAAGGCGAGGGGTTCGAGATCAGCGTGAACGGCAACATGATATAAGCACAGTCCTTTATTTTTACACTTCAACTCTTAGTCGGCTTATATCCTGTGGAAAATAGGCCATTCCTGCCAGTACTCAAGGCATTACGCGATGCTCTTTTTTTTTTTCACTCTCTCTCCCCTCTCACGATTTTTTATGCGTTGCTTTCTATATATGTTCATCTTTCGTCTACCCTTTTTGTCTCTCGATTTTGCTTTGATCATCCGCTTTGATATCCGAGCCCTTGGGTTTAAGTTAAGAACACAGCGAGCCACCTACTTTGATTTTGTTTTTCATTTTTATGGTCGGGCAACCGATGACTAAGATTGCAAGAGCTATGAGTTGGGGTTAGAAAGGAAGAGGATATGAAAATGGAATGAATGCATGCATTTGGGAGGAGAACGCGCTATACCACCACACTCTTTAGTATTTGATATACTTCGGGTAGTTAGCGTGGAAGCGGATGATTTTTCGAGAGATAGTTAATTTTAACATCCAGTCTTGAGGATAACAAGAATGACACATTAAACAACACATTGTCCTATATGCTATTGAGTCTACTCTTACTTTTGCAGTGTCCTGCATTCTGTGTTCTCATCGAGGGCTATGGTCTAATACCGTATTCCTATTCCGTAGTAACGCCGTAACGCAACCGTAACCTCGCGTAAATCGCAGTAGGCCAAAATATGTTTGGTAGACGGGACCCTCTCAGTAGCGACAAGAGATCAATTAATTGTTATGGCTCCAGCTTTATGCGCCGTGATGAATAGCCAAGCTTTGCTAGCTGAGATGCCTCGTTATCATGGCTCCCTAGTGAAAGCATTGAAGATCAATGCTTAGTTTGTAATCTTCTCAAAGCTCTCTATCTTTTTTTTCCCGTCACACAAGACGAACTAGCAGTAGACCAGGGATGCCAGCCCATTTATCTCCCGTATCAGCAAAGCTCGCGAGCGGATCAATTTTCCGGTTTGTCGTATGACGGTGAGACATCCCTCGTTGGAGAATTGACGAGAAATGCGCGGGGGAGGCGAAGTTACGTCGAAAACCACTCAACTGGGTTCAGGGTCTATCCAGAGCATGTCGCCTCTAGATGTTTGTTCAGATGTACTTTGTAAGTGGAAGTGGATAGAGGGTAATTAGTAAAAATAAGATAGTAGAGTGATTGGTTGTTTGGTAGATAGGTACTCCTTCCGGCTGGGTGCAGCCGATCCGGAAAGTTTTCGGCGGAGGAGACGGCAGCGGAAGCGAGAGTGCCTCCTCTCGTATGTTCCTCACGTGTCTTATCTTCCCAACATTTCCTCGGCAGGAGAGAAGACGATACATGTCGAAGATGTATAGATACATATAGAGAAGGGATTTGATGCTTGTTTGGAATTGACAAACCTACGAGATCTGGGACTGCTCTTCCTGGTTGCTTGGTCGGTTACTGGCTACTGATTAGTCATTTAGTATGCTGTCTCTAATTTTAACGAATATAGGATTGAAGATCTTAAGTGGCGAAGACAAGCAAGCAACGCTGCTTCGCACCATCATGGAAATTCTGTTGAAAATATTACAGATAGGTCAGAAGATAGGTGGCGACTGCAATCATTCTCTCGTCCCAACAGTATAACTGTACAAGCAACTTCGCTCGGACAAAATGCCTAGCAATCCTACTGGCCAATCTGCCGTGTAGGACATAGGAGAATATAATTATTTATTCACTTCAGAGGCGACTTTGACCCCTCCTATTGGCTAATGCATAGAAAACGATTGTCAAAAATTCGCCGCTTAGCACGTCACGAACCTAAGAAGCGAAGATCAATTTACCGGGCTCATAGCTAAGTGCTCCATGACAATCATAATTTCATGGGTTATGTTGAGAAATATCTCGAGTATCACAGAGTTGAAATCCAATTTCCATACGAGATTATCTCTGATGTGTTTTCAATTCATCTAGCTTCGCTGGAGTGTTTGGCAGGCGTGGTTATATAACCGGATGTGACAAGGTAATGCCTGTATAATATCTACCGGTACGTAATGATAATGTTGAGCTTCGGAGCAGGAGTAAGAAGTCGACTGGCATTATACAAACGCTAGATAGTTTTGGTAATGTGCCGCTAATGATCACGTCGATAATCGCTTATTTCGAGACAACACACTACAAATGCCATACTGCACGAGATTCTCTGAGATATTTCCCCCCTAGTTATTATATAGCGAAAAACGGATTTGGCAGGGCAAGGCCAAAGCCCTCGAATACTGGTTACAGCTTTATTGTATATGGGAAGAACATCACAAGGTGAAGGACAAAAGAGTCATCCACTCCCGACAACAGTTACTCTATCAGCTCTATGAGACTCAGAGCGAGCACTCTGAGCCCTGAACGTATATAGCCTCCTATAAACGAAGGGAAAGAGTGCGCAGCAACCGATGTCCCTTGAGAGGCTTGGGTAATTGCAACGTAGCTCGCCTGCTTCATGTAAATTACTACCAATTCAAGCAGAATCAAATTAATTGAGTTATTCAAATCAACGATGAAAAATTTGATGACTAAGACGGTAGTATCAACAACAACGATGAAAAGCCGGTCTCTAAGGCTGACATACTGGAGAGGAATAAAACGACCTGGAGCACCTTTGATAGTTTTGGTGAGAGATATAGAAGGCCCACTCGTCGACTTATTTAGCTGACGTCGTCTTTTGACCCTTAACAGTTAGGACCAATAGTGTCAATTTATTCAGCCGTATATGCGCGTTTACGTGAATCGGAGCCTCGACCAAGATCTTTATTGTTCCCCCGTGATTTAGGAATTTGCCTAAACCCTCAGAGTTTTCAATCAACGCCTCCATTCCTTTCGAACCTAGTATCTGAATGATGGAAATTCAGCATGATGATCCGGCTTGTGTGCTTTCTCATGCCACCTGCATCTTATAGTTTGTGGAATATTTCTCATTGAGGATGTCCTAAGAGAGTCTCGATTTTCATTATCTAGCACCCGGTATATTGTTGATAGTGCATATACGCGTTCCACACCAGTTGCTTCTGATGATGTGCGATCTTAGCATGATCTAACGTAGATTTCTCTTTTATACATATAGAAATCCCAGCCTGACTGTCACTGAGCCCATAAAGTCGACTACATCGCAAAATAATATTCAAGCATATCCACTCCCTAA
Organism: Nemania sp. FL0916; assembly: GCA_022578715.1. Taxonomy (NCBI): domain Eukaryota; kingdom Fungi; phylum Ascomycota; class Sordariomycetes; order Xylariales; family Xylariaceae; genus Nemania; species Nemania sp. FL0916. The sequence goes on from MU390289.1 coordinate 34,470, forward strand.
AGAGGGAGCCATTCAACATATAGACTCCTAGACCACACATCTATATTCGTCTATATCGATAAATGCTTTGGGATAATTAGAATGACAACTTGTTATAACTGAGTTAGCTGTATACTTCAGTGTCGTATGTTTACATATATCCTGCTCGATACTAAATACGCATATCGACGAGACCACGACACTGGTCTGCCTTGCTACAATGTAACATGATGAGAATTGCCGTGTATACTTCTGCGGATAGAGTTTTCTACGTCTGTTCCACACCTCTGTGTCGAGGTGACAAGTTTCAAGTTAACAGTGTAAATATCTTATCGAAATCTTCTTTAGAGCGTAAAAGACCCTCGGAACGAAATCCTAGATGCGACACTCATTTGTTGATTTAGCTACGGAGTACATCCACAAAACGTCTAAGTACTCGGGATAACTATGTCGACAGACTTCAAAATAGCGAATGAAGCTGTGTTCTCTTATACAAGTTGGCTAACCTAGTGGGTAATTTGGTGGCTTGGATACTGAGGTGCTCCCGCCTTCAAGCCATGTGATAATATCATCGTGAGGTCCATGAAACCTACCATGATATCGGATTTCTCTCATTGAACTGATCAAAGCACCGGAGACTGGGAGTAGATTTGGAGTAGGTTCATGGGTCGTTACATTTTGTATTTTTAGCATAGTTTTACAGCTTTGTATACAACACAGGCTATAGCTATATGATACAGCCTCCCCCTTTCGCCATCACGCGGGAGCCATCATCAATCAATCAGCTCTCAGCGTGTTTTATATACCATGGTAGGCGAAGTGGCGAGCCTATTCTAATTATTTGAATTGGTCTCGCCGGCGGGGGTTCGCCATGGCCTCGACCTTGTCCCAGTCGATGGTGTCCCACCAGGCGCCGACGAACTGGCCCTTGCCGCCGATGCCGTAGTCAGTGAGCCAGGCGTGCTCCCAGGTGCTGAGGCACAGCAGGGGGATGACGTCGGTGCCGCCGGGGGCCTGGGGCTCGAAGCGGCCGCCGCTGTTGCCGGCCCCGGTGCTGCTGCGCTCGAAGAACTGGTTGGCCTGTTCGGCGTCGCCCGACGACGTGTTGAAGTCGATGCTCTGGCGCCGCCAGTGCGCGGCCGTGTACGGCGACCCGGCCAGGTAGGTCACGAGGATGCGCAGGTCCGTGGTGTTGGCGTTCTTCACCAGCCATATGAACCCGGGCCCGAACATGGCCAGCGCCGTGTTGTAGAACTCGAGCCGCAGCGTTTCGACGGAGCTGAAGTGCGTCTCGATCTCAGTCTTCAGCCGCGGCGGGATGCGGGAGTCGGAAGACGGGAGCTGATTCTGGTTCTGGTACTGGTCTTGCTGCTGCTGCAGTGGTGGTGGCTGGGATTCGTCGGCGGTGGCTGGTGGCTCGGCTGGGCCGACGGTCTGCTTCTCGTAGAGGCTGTTCAGGTTGACCAGCTGGCGGAAGAAGAAGGCGTTGTTGTGGGCCATGGAGGCGTAGTTGAAGAGCGCGGCCTGGGACGAGTCGCGCGCCGTGTGCTTGAGGATCGTGAGCGTATCCTGGTTCTCATAGCTGGTTCCTATTTTTCGCCGTCACGCACGGTAAAGTCAGCCGGGCCGCTCAGAACACACAACGCAGCGCACTTCCCCAAGAATCGGAGCCGGAGCCGGAGCTGGAGCCGGAGCCGGAACCGGAACCAGAACCAGAATCAGAGGCCGGGAAAGGCAGGGCAAAGAGCAGGGGCAGGGGCAGGGGCATCCTACCGGCTGTCATCTGATTTAGCCTGTCTACGATCTCGAACATGTTGTAGGTCCACGCCGTCGCGAAGCCGGCCGGGCTCAGCAGCCCCGGTACCGCATTGTCTCTGCTGAACTGGTCGAGCACCGGCACCATGTGCAGTGCGCGCCTTTGCCGTATTGATGTTTGCCGTGTTGTCTGCCGCAGCAGCGCCCCGGCTGGCTGTGACGGTATCCGTAATCTGGGCCGGAACATGCTGCTGTGTGTGGTTGTTGTGTGTTGCCCGCCGGTCCGGAGTGGCAGAGCTAACAGGTAAGTAATATGGCCGGGCCTCGAAATGCTATCTAGGTACTTATCGCGTGCCTTACTTTTTTATGGCCGCCGACTGCAATTGGCGGGCGCTTAGAGCTGATTGGCTGGATTGATGGTGAATTGGGAAAATTGGTTTCGCCGGCTGTCTTGATTGAGACCCACTGTATGATAGCCTGGGGCAATGAATCGCGACTGCTGGCTTTACCTGCCTCAGTGGACGCCGCCTACCTATTTCGTAAGTCCTCGGGTTAGATGGCCTGGGTCACTCAGAGGAGGTGCCAGCCATCTATCTGCATGCAGGTGGTCCAGTAGGTATTGCAAAATCGTTCGGAGTACGAAGGAGTAATGGTTCAACTGGAAGAGAAAACATGCTCGCGACCACAACGTTATTTGTTGCTGCATAGTTATCAAATCAATATGCTTCAATTTATCCTGATATCTCACAGATTACCGCAACTTGAAACTGGTAATGACTTGGGTATGTACATGCAACAATCCCTGCGCCGTCCGATGCATTCATGAAAAATGAAAATCCCAAATCAAGAAAATGCCAATAACCGTGAGCCGTGGTATGAACGGCCAGGTCGCCGCCGGTTTACGCCATGATGGTACAGTAGATATTATCATCATCATCATCATACTTCCTAGTCTCGTGACTCGAGAGCGTCGCAGCTCAATCATCTTCAATCCTCCATGAGGCCGAGCATGTCGAGCTCCGTCTTCACCATGCGTTCAAATTCCTCGCGATCGATGCCTGAGGCTCGGGACAATAAGAATAAACTCTTGATACTGCGAGAAATATGTTGCTTCACGCCAAAATCATTCTGCTCTTGGCGTGCCGCCGCCGCTTCCAGCTTCTCCACCGACGCATTCGAACCTGCGCTCGATAATGGCCGTGGGCAGGGGTGAACCAGATGGTTATCCTCTCCGTTCCTAGAATGCGGAGAGCCGGATCTCGGTGGCTCTGTTAACATCCAGGAGCCTTGGATACCGTTCTCGGCTACCTCTCCATCGCTTGGTTCCTTGCGTGCCGGGTCTGTGGTTCGTGAGGCTAAGCCAAGCGGCGGAGAGATGTCCACATTGACCTCCTCATCGGGGTCGTAGTTGTCCATGGCAGGCTGTACGTCGTCGTACTGCGCATAATAGTCATTTTCGTCAGAAGTATTCCATGTATTCTTCGCTTGTGGCCCAGGCGATCTCTTCATAGCCGGTGTTTTCGCGCCTGGCGTGGCGTCATATCTCGCCCAGTAATCGTCATCATCATCTTCATCTTCCTGTTCCGCTGCTTGGCCATTTTGAGGTCTGAGGAGAGTATTGGTGGTCGAGAGAGGCGCTGGTCTGGGCTGTTTGGATTCTGTGAACTGCCTTTCCGCCTCAGTGATTGTGGAAACTCCACCAAAGGACGAAAAGGAGGACGGCGTGTCTGGAACGGTGACCTCTCCGACTTTCCAGCCTTCTTCATCCTGGTCAGAAGTGCTATAGACTAGGCGGAAAGCTAGTTGTAGTTCCTTGACTGCTACCAGGGCCTCTAATGTCTCTTTGTCTAACCGGCGAAAACGCGTCTCGGCATCATAGTCCCAGTCAATCTCGACTTCGCCAGATACGGGATGCGGCTCTAGTCGTTCGCCTTGAGCGGCCTCCGTTAACTTGGGGACCTTGGAGGCATCATAACACAGCAGACGAATCCATGGGTCTTTGGTAGAATTGAAAGACAAGACCTGGACTCGCTGCCGTAAGACGGATGTGAGGAGAGGCAAGACAGACTCGGGTGGTTGGAGTGAAACTGCAGCAGCAGGAAGTGAGGGTAGTAAAGCCCCAACTGTTTGCTGGATATCTGGCGGCCGGATTGGTGAGACGGCCATTATGAGAAGTGTCTCTTGGAGAGCTTCCAAAATTCAGCAGAAGGGATCGAGAGAAATCGAAGTTCGCTGAGTCGGAGCTTGAGCTCGTATATGTGGTGGGTCTTCTTAGGCTGTCACATGTGAGAGTGAAGTAGCGCGAAGCATACCAGGGTGTATCATGCACGCAGTGTAACAGCGCCTACGGTACTTAAGGAGGCATTAAGCGGTCGAGTCAAATGGTACCAGTACCGCTCCACTTGTGCAGTTTGCTGACCTCGATGACACAGCCTACAGCATTAGGTATAAGCAAGATCGTGACCGAGAACTGAAACGTTTCTAATGTTCGTTCCCGCAGGATGCCAGAACTAATTAGGAAAAAGTCTGGAAACGATAAAGGAGTTCTCCAGATGATATGATAGAAATCAACACTGCAAAGTGCAATTAATACCTAGCTTATATTAAAGGAGGACAGCATTTGGGTCGGTCTTATGTTTTATAGCGAAACGTTTCGCTCTGCGTTGTTTTTCTCTCATTTCGCCTTCGGGCGGACGGAAGGGCACATACGCATAGGTGAGGGGCAGGCTAATAGAACCACCGCCATCGGCCGATGGGAACATTCGACGCGAGAACAGGCAGGATTGTCCTCCTCGGGGTAAGCACTCATCACTCGTGCAAAATCACGTCTCCTCCAAACAATTGCATCTCTGTGTACTCGTGTGATGCTGATATTTTTACACCTTTGGCAAGATCGTTCACCTGACATCATCTCTTTCAACTTTTATTTCATCCGATCGGTTCTCGATTTGGATAAGACTTGGAGAAAAAGGAGGATGCCGTTGCTAGTGACTGGGCTGTGCGGTACGGTGCGGGGGAGAGTCCACTTGGGTCTTCCCACCTTCCACAGTAAGTGTCGACATGGTCATCACTCACCTGCCGTGACTGGCTAGACAGTGGCCTTTACGCATACAAACACTGTCCATGGCTGTGCAACTTCAAGGTTGATTAGTGTAGGTACCTGGGTACATACCGTATGGTACTAGTGCGTGTTGCATACGCGGACGCTATCTCTATCTCGGCATCGGCTCTTGTTATCGCAACTTGCCGCATCCCGGTCAGCATCGAAACGCGAAATTTCAATTACCAACGACCGCAGAATCTTTGACCCGTTGCGTCTACCTTGGCGCTAAAAAGCTACGTTGCACTGGTCGATACCATCCCGGCGGTTCTCCCACAGCAGGCTGCGGTCGGAGAGCAGTTGACCCAGCTTGCAAGTTGTGCCAGACCCTGAGCCCGGGTAGGGCCTCCCGCGGATGTATGTCGCAGACTGGCCAACGCCTCCAGGATGAGGTAAGCTGCCTCGCCTCACTAGCCCAAGATCACACGATCAGATCAGTTTGCGTAGAACCAGACAAACAGCCTAACATGGCACCACCTTGCAGGGCTCACGGCTTCAAGTGGTCACGGCTGGGGCCACGGCCGGCCTGATCTCGCGGTTCGTCATCGCACCGCTCGATGTCGTCAAGATCCGGCTGCAGCTGCAGTCGCACTCGCTCTCGGATCCGCTCTCCCAGCTGGACCTGCGCGGCTCGCCCATCTACAAGGGCACGGTGCGGACGATGCAGCACATCGTGCGCCACGAAGGGATCACGGGCCTGTGGAAGGGCAACGTGCCGGCCGAGCTGATGTACGTCTCCTACGCGGCGGTGCAGTTCACCACGTACCGGACCATGTCGATGCTGCTGCACCGCGTGTTCGGCGAGGAGGAAGGGGGCCAGCCCCGCGTGTCGCCGGCCCTCGAGTCCTTCGTCAGCGGCGCCGTCGCCGGCGCCACCGCGACCGCCACCACGTACCCGCTGGACCTGCTGCGCACGCGCTTCGCCGCCCAGGGCAACGACCGCGTCTACAAGTCGCTGCGGCGCGCCATTTGGGAGATCCGCCGCGACGAGGGTATCGCTGGTTTCTGGCGCGGCTTGTCCCCCGCCCTCGCGCAGATAGTGCCGCTCATGGGCATCTTCTTCGCCGCGTACGAGGCCGCTCGCATGCCGCTCGGCCATCTGGAGCTGCCGTGGGGATCCGGGGATGCCACCGCCGGAGCGCTCGCCAGCGTCACTGCGAAGACGTGCGTGTTCCCACTAGATCTCGCGCGCAAGCGCATCCAGGTACAAGGCCCAACACGGGGTCGCTATATTCACAGAAATATCCCGGAATACGCCGGCACCATTAGCACCATACGGAAGATCCTGAAGCAAGAGAGATTCAGGGGCCTGTACCGGGGCTTGACTGTTAGTTTGATGAAGGCGGCGCCGGCGAGTGCGGTCACCATGTGGACGTATGGACGAGTTCTGAACTTCCTGATGAGCAACGACGTGGGCGGTTCTGCTGAGTCTGAACCATAGACGATATGAGGGCAGCGTTATACGCAATGGCATGGGGAGTACGCATTAGATTCTTTGTACGATAAGAGGCGAATTCTTTTTCTGAGGGCTGTTACTACTGGATGTACACATAGATGGATACCCCTATAGATAGACGGATGACCAATGCAAAATTGTATTATGATGGATCTGGTTTCCGGCGTCCTTCGCACTCTCCGTTTTATGAACGAACCACAATGCTAGTAATGTAGTGAAACCACGCAAGCCATTGTAGAAACGACATACACCATGACCATCTATCTAGATCAATGCTAGACAAAGGAAATGATATGTAGTTCTATTCTCGGTCTTCTATAGTTACAGCCAGTCTCTCTTCCTACAGAGTACAAACACCTCTTGGGAATTTTGCTATTCCATTCACTCACTCATCTTTTTCACTCTCCTTCTACTCTTACTTCTTACTTCCCCTTCTTAACCCAATCCTCAACCAAATCCCTCGCATCAGCAATCTTATCATCAACATACGTCTTCCCCAGCTCCGCATGAACGCGAGTCATATGCCAAGCGCGTCTAATCCCATCACTAGTCCGCAAGTGCGCATCAGCAAGCGCAGGGAGACGCTCTTCATAAGTCCAAAGCAGATCAGAGACATTGCGCATGGTGACGGGGAGCACGACCCAGCCGGCGCCGACGCCAAGCGCCACGGGCAGCGCGGCGCGCACCAAGATAAACCGCCCCCGCGCCACGATGCTCCCGGCCATCGAGGCTACTAAAACGTACACGAGCCCGGGCATCAGCTGCTCCCCGCTCGAGCGCGGCGGCGCCAGCGAGGCTATAGTCGACGTGAAGGACCGCTCGAGGTGAAATGCCCGGTCCACGGCTGCGTTGATCCCGTCTTCGGCGACTACCGCTTGCTTGTATAGGAATACGCGCGCTTTGCCGATTTGTGCGGCGAGACGATCTGTGGGCGTGGGACCGCGGGATGAGGGTAGGAAAATCTGCTGCGGCTGCTGCGGTTCATCTTCTACTGCTGGGAAGGGTTTAGAAGAGGCGGGGATGGTGTCGGAGGTGGGCGAGGGCACGGGCGTTGTGCTTGAGGGAAGCGGGCGCTGCTCGAAGTCGTCGTAAATAGGCTTCTTCCTCGACGACTGCAGGGCTGCTGTGTTAGTTAGGCTATCCATGGTTCCCGCGTGGTAGGTAGGTCGGTCGCACCAGATAAGACTCTTGAGCCTGCTGCGGTGGTTGTGCTTCTGCGTGGACCGTCGAGGGAAATAATGCTCCTCCGACGAGGGCCGCGGCCATGAAAGGCGCGGCGACTCGCTGCCAAAGCTCGTTAGTACACTAGAAAGCTTGCGATAGAGTATGTGAACGATTCTTACCGGTCGCAGCAGCACTCTCGCAACCATGGTGCCGGCCAATTGACGCTGAGGGGAGAGTACGGAGAGGGTGGCTGTCTTGCAGGTTCGTGAGATGAATTTCAAAATGCAACTGAACTTCGATCATTGACAGGTACGTACTTACTCCGGTACTATTTTTGCGGCTATTTTCGGAAGCCGGGATTAGGGGAGTGATGCGCTAGCTGTAGCCTGTAGATAGGTAGCTTAAGCATCTTTACTGGCTTAAGGTTGGGTAGGCCCTCTAATTAGTGGTCCAGTGCTTTACAGAGTAGCAGCGCATGAATCAAACCTGCACCTGCCGGCCCGCGATATCGCATTGCGCCAAATCTTTGCGCCGGTTGCGCATTTCTCTTTCTCCTCCATACATTCATTCAACCCCCAAATTCTTGTGTGCAGTGCTCTTCCAATTTTCTGACACTTCTCGCCCTTCTACCATTTCAATTGGTATCGCCTCTTCCTCCGGATACCATGCTCGGCACAATATGAACCAAACCGTGCGACCTGGTCTGTGGACCTGTTCGAGATGTATTCGACAACTTGAAGCTGGCCGAGCCGCGCAAAACCTCCCGCAGCGACGCTGGCGTTCTGCGCTGCCCGGCTTCGCCCGCGCTCCAGATAGCACCCTCGACAGCACTCACGCTCCGCCGGTCGACTACTCTACTGCTGATCCGAAGCACGATGATGCGCTCTTACGGCAGATCTTCGATGCGCCGCCCACACGTCGGGGCTTCATGCAACAGCCCTGGCTCCAGAGTGACAGACGCACGAAGACCGGACTGTTCCGGAACAAGTACTTGACCTCGCCTCAGGGCTTTTTGACATTCGCCGATATCACCATAGCCAGAGCGTCGAGGCTCCTGGATAAGGTCACCAATGCCTCCACTCCGGCCGACTACAAGTCTATGGTCAGGGATCTCGACAGGCTAAGCGACCTGCTCTGCCGGGTGCTGGATGTGGCCGACTTCGTGCGCATCACACATCCCAATGTCAAGATTCAAGAGGCGGCATCTATGGCTTGGTCTAAGATGTACATGTACATGAACCAGCTCAACACCTCGACGGCGCTGAGCGACCAGCTTGAAAAGGCCCTGGCCAACCCCGACGTTGTAGCCAGCTGGAACGAAGAGGAGCAGACAGTGGCGCGGTTGTTGCAGCAAGATTTTAAGAAGTCGGCGATCCACCTCCCACAGCAGTACCGTGATACTTTCGTGGACCTGTCGCAGAGCATTAGCGATTTAGGTGCTGGATTTGTTGATCAAATAGAGCCTGAAAACGCCTACCTCGAACTGCCCAGCAGTAAATTCCACGGCATGGATCCCACCACGGCCCGCAAGCTGGTTCGGCACGGTATTCTCCGGCTACCCACCATGGCCTCGCAGGCCTCGCAGGCTTTGAGGACTGTGCACGATGAGGACACGAGAAAGGCTATCTACCATGCCACGCGGACGGCGTCCAAACGCTCGGTCGACATACTTGAGAAAATGCTTAAGTTACGTTCTCAACTGGCCGCCCTCTCGGGATTCGATAGCTATGGGCGCATGAATTTGCATGATAAGATGATGGCCAAAACTCCAGAATCCGTCCATAAATTTCTCCAGGCCTTGTCTAAGCACAACTCTTCTTTCGTGGAAGCCGAAATTGGGGATCTCATGAAGGAGAAGCGCCGTAAACTCGGCGTCTCGGGTGATGTAGAGCTTCAGCCCTGGGATAAAGATTATTACATGGAGAGTATACGCTCTGGCCTAAGATCGAGACGGAAAACGCACGACTTCTTGGCTGCTTACTTTTCCGTTGGTACTGTCATGCAGGGCTTGTCTAGACTTTTCAACCGACTCTATGGTATACGATTAGTTCCTAGGGACACACTCCCTGGAGAAACATGGCATCCGGATGTGAGACGGTTAGATGTCGTCTCTGACACGGATGGACACGTGGCCGTTCTCTACTGTGATCTCTTCTATCGGGATGACAAGTCTCCTAATCCTGCCCATTTTACTGTGCGCTGCTCGCGAGAGATCTCAACGGAAGAGATCGAGGAATCGTGGAGCCAAAATGGTCAAGGAGATTTGCCTACTTTTGATACGCCGCTGGAGGCAGCCAATGATGGCATGCATGTCTCTCAGCAGTCCGGTTCGATCAAACAACTACCGACAATTGCTTTAGTCTGTGATTTTCACCAAGATCAAGAGCGGATTGGGCCTGCGTTATTAGATTACTATCAAGTCGAGACTCTATTCCATGAGATGGGACATGCCGTTCACTCGGTCTTGGCCAGGACTTCACTCCAAAACGTAGCTGGAACTCGGTGTGCTACTGACTTCGCTGAACTACCTTCGACATTGATGGAGCATTTCTGTGCGGATCCCTCTGTTCTCGCACTATTTGCCCGACACTACCAAACGGATGAGCCGCTTCCCTATCAAATGGTAGCAGAACGGTTACAGATATCCAACCGCTTCGAGGCGTCCGAGCGAGATCACAACATTATTCTCGCTATGCTCGACCAGAAATATCATTCTTCGGTTGTGCAAGACGTCGACTTCGACTCGAGCGAAGTCTACCTAGGTCTTCAGAGAGAGTTCGGTAAGTTGCCAGCAGACCCTCCGGGCACGCGATGGCAAGGCTTCTTCGGACATCTATTCGGGTATGGCAGCACATACTATAGCTACCTGTTCGACCAAGTGCTCTCCGAACGCGTATGGAGAGTAGTCTTCTCCGGGGGTCACAATGGTGCCGCGCTGGATAGAAAAAACGGCGAACGTTTGAAGGAGAATCTTCTGAAATGGGGCGGCAGCCGCGATCCCTGGAGATGTCTCTCTGATACCCTGCGAGATGAACGCTTGATCAACGGAGACGAAAAGGCCATGAGCCTTGTGGGCAGCTGGGGAATTAAAGATTGATCCCCAGGGCTGATGATGCGCGCCTATGCCCGTAGAAGGTACAATTATTGTAGTAGATACATTTTGGCCGATAGACATAGACAGACATAATTATGTAACGAATAAAAAAGATACCCTAAGCCCAGCCATCATAAATAATGCCGCGAGTTCCGCTCACACCCCTTCTCCCAGCGCATTTGATTTTCATCTCCTTGTCTGTGGCGTGCCCAACAGTAATTCGCATTTCCCGTTTCGACTTTATACGAAGAATGGACCTGAGCGCGAAGCCGCAAGATTGAGTCTCGGCACCAAAAAATGATAGATAATGCATCCGCATTGGGAATATATCGGTTTCCTTAATAGGATGTTTTTATCGGCTTGGCCTAGGCTTGGGCTTGGGGCGGGCTTTCGGGGTCGTCGTCCCGCGCGCATTCTATCGCGCGTCTAGATTCTTACCCAACCGGCTGAAGACCAGGACCTGGACAGGGGCACCGTTTTTTTCTCTTTCAGCTATGAGCTGGGAACCGAGCTATCTCTCGCCTAACATACTCGTAAGTATTATTCTGGGCAATGGGCAATACCACTTAAGTAAATTACGCGAACTGTTGCAATCATCGCTCAGCTCGCAGCGGTGGTGGAATGGGTTTGGCATGCGGTTGGTAATCTATTGATTATTCGACCCCTGGTCGGCGGTGGATATTCTGTGCAGTGCTGTGCGGTCTGGGCGGGCTTTATTAGATTCGAGAGGCGGCCTATCTATGCCTACGACTACATTCGCACATTATTACTATCGTATATTTCCCGTATGCATCATGAATATTGCCTGTTCGTAAGTCAGCCTTGTATCTTGGTATAAACGCCAAGTTGCTCGCTAAATTACCCTGAACCGAGGCATGGAGTCTCGAATTAATTTCTCGGTTTTCCTCTTAATGATTCTCTTTCTTTCTCTTGCGTTTTCTTTTCTTTCATTTCACTTAGAGAGAAAAAGAGTCATCCTGCTATTTTGAATCCTAAGAATTACGGTTGGATGAAGCATGGTATCCATGGCCACCTGAAGATGCTCTTGTTTCCTGGCCTTCAATCACCATCAATACAGAGACAGCCTCATACATGTTCCATATCGAGAAAATACCGTGTACGCAGAGGCCGCCGAACTTGCGAGCTGTCAGAACAAGAATTTTCTGCTGGGAGATTACTTGATCTCAAGTGGAATAATTCTCATGCACTTACACACCACGGCGTTATAAAGCCCCTAAAACATATTCAACATATTAAGTCGATCGGCGTTGGTTGTTGGGAAAGGGAATAATACATCAGCTGGGAAAGTGAAAACGTCAGAAAAAGAATTATATCATTGGGTTCTCTGATCGGCGGCTTTCGCACTGGATTATTCGCATCTATAGCCTGGTGTTAGAACATCGTCACGATATCTCAGCTCACCTCAACGTCACACGTCCAGCTTCACCATGCTTCGACACATCCCCCAACCACTTCTCACACTCCTCCTAATCCTCCTCTCACTCCCCACAAGCACAACCGCACAATCATCTTCAGCAGACAGCAGCAGCATAGTACCGACACCATCCCCATCTCCCCCTCCATACCCCAACAACGCAACAACCTCAACACCTCCATCAAACAGTACAAGCAGCATCACCAAGCCCGCCCTCGCAACCGGCGACACCAGCGGCACGATCTACGTCTATCTAGGCTGCTTCAACGAATCCGCCGGTCTCCCCGGAACCACGGGCCTCCGTTCCCTCGACGGGATATCCGAAGGCCTGCCAGGCGTGATGACGGTGCCCAAGTGCTTGGAATTCTGCGCCTGGGGAGACCGCGCGCACGGGGCGTACAAATTAGCGGGCCTCGAGTACGCGCGCGAGTGCTGGTGCGGGGATGAATTGAACCCGCTGACTGTCCCGTTGGACGATGCTGCGTGCGATTTTGCGTGTGATGGGGATAATGCGACGGCTTGTGGCGGGTCGTTGAGGTTGAGTGTGTATAATGCTACGAGGGGCGTGCCGAAGAAGAATGGCGCTGCTGCTAGGGGTGGTGGTGCTTGGGGAGATGTAGTGCTGGCGATAATGGCTTTGGGGTTTGGGATTGCACTGGCGGGGTTGTGAGTAAGAAATGGCTGGCGGTGTCATGGAGTCATGTCGTGTATGAGATGTTCGAGGACTGCAAAATGGGACCAAGTGTGTCGGCACAGCGTGTTCACGGATAGTCGGAATTTTCATGGTCTTATCAGGTTGGATCCGAATACCCAATGGTAGAACTTTAGGCAGAACGGTCGGATATGTAGAAGGATTGGGTCATATTCTTCTAAACATCATAATAGACATTATCCTCATTAGCAAATATACAACAGTGACCAAAGTAGCCAAGGCGTTTTGAGTCCTTTATCCTATATCTAGACTCCCAAGTCCTCTCGACTGCATGGCTTTTTGGGCTTCTTGCTTGATATCCTTCACGACGGTGCACCAGGCAGCTTTCCCTGGATCCTGTTCCGACTCATCTGCATCGATAAGGAAGTCAAGCCACTTAATCAGTTTCTGGGCTTTGTCCATATCTCTCTCTTCGACGATTACTCGAGCGAGATACTCCCCAAACACCTCGACGTCTCTCTGATGTGGTCCATCATCGCTGGTCTCCCGGTGCCAGACACTCAGAATGTCTCTGATCTCCGCGAGCGTAGTCGCCTTACTGTTCGTAAATGTGATCTTGGGCGGTCGAGGAGGGAACTGTAGACGAGTCTGGCCGCCAGGAAGAGGTTCATCCCCTTCGCCATCATGGTTCCGCTTGGAGTTTAGTTTGAGATCTAAACCCGAACGCTGGGCTTTGCGCCGCCGGTGATCAGCAATGACTTCATTGCGTACGTCTTCAGGCAGCTCTGCAAGAAAATCTGCGTCTAATTCTTCCACCTCGCCAAGGCCTGCATCATCCATCTGCTTATTTGAGAAGAGGCTGGTCTGCACGATCCCAGCATTCGCGTCTGCAAGCCGTTCTTTTGGGCGCGGGCCACGGCGTTTTACGGGTGTCGTTTTCTTGGATAGCTGGATCAAGCGTTCCTTGCGCGGCGATTGCTGCAAAGGAAGTTGTCTAGATTGATGCTTGTAAGAGCTCAGAATCTCCTTTTTCATATCTTCCGGAAGAGCATTGAAGACTTCAGGGTCAAACTCGGGCGGGATCTCATCAGTCAACCCTAGGACTGAGTCTTCTTGAGCCCTCGGTTCTGCCGCTATTTCATCTCGTGCTTCAATGCTGCCCTTGGCTCGGCCTTGAGCCATTAATTTGCTTCGAATATCTTGGGGTAGCGCCGCAAGTACAGCCGGATCGGGACTTGACGGTAGAATGAATTGCGTCCCTGTAATATTGAGGGATGTCCGAGCTTTGGCGTCTTTATCACCTGCTTGAGTAATCATCAATACAGGGTGCGGACTATGGAACTTCGGTTTCCGCGGAGTGAGCGGCCCATCGACAATCGGATCCGGTGTGACATGCCGTCCTTGTGATAGCTCTGGAAGCCGATCCGCAATAATATTATCTTGAATGGGATCCAGAGCAGACTTCTTAGCTGATCCGGGAACTTTGAATGTTCCGAAATTCAATTTCTTCTGGCTGCTATCTGGACCGGAGAGGGCTTTGATAGGTTCCAGTTTGGTCAGTTGGGCACCTAATCCACGCAAATCACCCGGGCTGAAGTTGTAGGAACGTAGGATCGAGATGGCTTCTTTGCCAAGGGCCTGATGATCATGCGTTGCAACGCCAAACGACACACTCTTGTTGAATGTATCGCATTTTCCATGACCTAAATGCTTGGGCGGGTCAAGCGGAGCATCCAGAGAGCGCCTCATGATTTTCATCGTGAGTTGTTTGCCTTTGACTTGCTCGTTCAGTAATCGCTTCTCCAATTCTTTACATAGGTCGAGCACGAATTCATCAGCCTGTTCCTGACTAATGAAGCGAATACCCCAGTTGACTTCAGCTGACACTGATTTGCGGATGGGTTGATCTCCGACCTCAGTATTATCGATGCCTCGAGCATAATCCCAAAGCTTTGCTCCAGTTTTCTGCCCGAGAGTATTGATCAAGCGATCCTTGGAAACTTGCCGTATATCATTGACAAATTTCACTCCTATTTCTTCAAGCCTGCCGGCTGTACTATAAGCGACGCCGGGCAGGTCGTCAACTTTCAACCCACCTAGGAAGGCTTGTATTTCCTCGGGTTTGATCTGATGTTGGCCTGCTGGCTTCGCCTTTCTGAGAGCCACCTTTGCCAACAAGATATTACCACCAATGCCAACTGATACAGCGCACCCTGTTCTCGCCTTTATCTGATCTCGAAGGGACAAGGCGATCTGGTCAGCGTTCTCTTGCTCCCTCCACATACTTCCTTCGTCTATCCCAACGCCATCGGATCCAACAGCAGAGAGGATGAGTGAGGATGCGTCTATTAAGGCCTCGTCGATGCTGACGCTTTGCACCACGCCCCCAATCTCTAAAATGCACTCGTAGAATAGTCTACTTGCGTCTTCGTAAGCAGGAAAGTCGTATGGTAGGACTTTAAGCTCAGGGCAAAGCTCCTTAGCTCGTTTCATCCACATGCCATTCTTGACCCCAAACTTTCTCGCCACATAGTTGCAGCTGGCAATTTCCGATCCACTGCCTGTGCCGTGTGCAACCACGGCCGGCTTATCAACAAATTCGGGTGCCGATTTGAGGGACACAGCGCAGAAGAAGCTATCGAAATCGACATGAAGAATATATCGTCGCATGCCAGGTTTCCTTCTTAGGGCTTTCTTCTGTCCACCTTTTTCAGCGGCAAGTTTCTGCATCCTCGATTTCAATTCTGCCTTCCAGGTCGATAGATGATGCAGACGACTCTCAGAATAGTACTGCTGTATGAAGTCGGGATTGGCAGTTGATGATTTCTTCATTCGAGGATCTTGAAGAAGTATAGCATTATGCTCTTCAGACGTCATCGGCTTTCGAGGCTCTAGTAGTCCGTCCGGTGCAGGCTCCTCTTCGCTCATCTTGTTGTCGAGGTCGGGCATGGTCGGCGTAGGGGGCCTACAATTATTTTCCTCCGTACCGGGCTCCACTGGGGAGTCATCGTCAGGAAGATTATCCCTAATGGATTGTGGAGCGTCTTTGAAACTCTGCTCTCGGTCCATGATGAAGGTAGATGGAGCATCATCATCTAGTTCATCGTCAAAGGCTGGAAGATTTGATGGGACTCCCCTAGACCGAGTAGGCGTGTTATCTAAAGCGTTCGCAAACTCTTTCAGCTGAGGGGTATAGAAGCTATTACCTGTCTGCTCTCGGTAGACAGACGGTGACTGCTGGGAGCGGGCCTGAGTAGATATTCCATTTCCGTTCAGCTTGAGAGTCTTCTGCCGAGGAGTTTCCTCAATCACGCGATAATCCGTCCAGGGCAGAAGTCTTCCGGCACTGATAGAATCAACTACCCAGGCTGGCTTCACGATTCTATACTTATTGAAGTCGACCATTTTCTTCGGAGGCAGACTTGAGGCAATGATATGGGTTGCCATGGTCTTCGAATCCAAATATTGGAGGAAGCCAGCGCCATGTTGGACCAAATCACGGTGAAGACTTTGTCAAATCAGCTACTATGCTTCTGCTTTCGGGAGTCATATCACACTCACACATGCAGTGGTGGTTGCGTATAGCCGCTTACGTGGGCGACTATACCTTTGAAAATCTGGGGCTTGTCTGGCGATGAAGCCCGAAGCTCCGAATCGAGGTTCTGGAGCTTGATCTTCTTGCGACGGAAGTAATCCGAGAAGCCGCCAAAAGCGCTGGGCTCATATTCCTCTCCGGCCTCGTCCGAGAACGTATGGTTCTCTATGCGCTTTCGCACGGCGTTTGAGTTGCTCTCGAGACGGCTTCCCATTTTGAAGCGTGACAGATTCACCTTAGCTCATCGTAATTCATGGATCGTTGAACATGCCCGTGGCTGAGCACGCGTATCATCATTTCATAGCCAATAAAAATGATGTGCACATCTACGGTTCGTTCTATTTATGTGTGGATCAAAATAATGCGCCTGAAGCCCAGAGGGAAGAAATGAGGCACAAGAAGAAGACCAAGGTAGGCTGCTTATCAAGAGCCGTCGTCAAGGAATCGTGATCATGCGCGTAAAGTGAATGCCGGAGACGCGACAGGCTTAACACGTCATCCCGTGATCAAATGCGCCAACCCCACTAATTTAGGCCATTTTGTAGGCACCAAATGCCCCGTACAGAGGACCTGTTTAGGTACTAAGGTAACCTTCCTAGGTTCGTCGAGAACTTAACCCTGGCAGGGTGCTGCCACTGTCTAGATGCCTTCTGCTTCTGCTTCGTACTTCACACGCGACGTATTATAACCATCTATGCGATCGCGAGGGTAATAATAAACGCCAGAATAACATCACAAGAGACATGAATAACGATCAGTTCCGCCGTCTTATCGCTGCGAACGCAAAAGCGTCGTCGACCAGCGGCAATGGCGCATCATCAACGCCATCGGGCGGAACTGCGCTCGGATCTCGACAGAAATCCAGCATTCCTATGACGCCGTAAGTTGACCGACTTCACCTAAAAGCTCACCTCTGACTAAAAACAAGGCGCTCAGTGGCAGGCCTGCATAAATCCGATTTCGCACGACAGCTAGCCGAACACAACCAGCCCGGGCAGAAAGAGAAGAAGTTCCGGTCGTTTGCGCCCAAAGGCTCCAAGCTGGCCGAAGGCTACGTCGATCGCACGCAAGCGAGGCGGGAGGAGGACGAAGATGACCGGGCGTCTCGGCTCAAAGCTCTCGAGGAGGCCTTGAAAAAGGAAGAAATCGACCAACAGACTTACGACAACCTCCGAAGTCAGATCGCTGGCGGAGACTTATCGAGCACACACCTTGTCAAAGGTCTGGATTTCAAGCTCTTGCAGCGAATACGAAACGGGGAAGATGTGTACGATGATGCCGCAGGTCAAGATGAGCAAGAAGAAGAAACACCAGAGGATATCGATGGCGAGCTCGATCGCTTAGAAGACGAGGAGGTAGCAGCAGTGACTAAAAAGAAGGCGGCAAAGAAAGGCCATCTGTCAACAGCGTCCACGAACGCCTCGAGAAAACGCACCCGAGACCAGATTTTAGCTGAGATGAAGGCCGCACGGGACGCCACAAAAGCTAAAGGGCCCGCTTTAGGAGACAAATTCAGAAGGATTGGCATCAAAGCACCTGGAACGAGAATAGAGCGAGATAAACAAGGCCGGGAAGTTATGATCATCGTTGACGAGGATGGTAATGAAAAGCGCAAAATACGCAAAATAGCACCAGACAAGCTGTCACAAAAACCCCAGGAGTTGATGATGCCCGACCCGACGCTGAAACCACTGGGCATGGAGGTCCCGGATATCTACAAGCCGAAAGTTGAGGAGCCAGAAGAAGGCGACGTTAACATCTTTGATGATGTCGATGATGACTACGATCCACTTGCAGGATTAGGTGACGAGTCAGACGAAGATGAGAACGAGAACGAGGCCTCTACAGAGGAGGAGAAGGCCACAGGTGCAGACAAGGAAGCGAGTGGCTCGATGCCACCTCCTCCAGTGCCTACTAACCTTTCAAGTACCCGAAACTACTTCAAAGATTCCAAGACCAGCCTTGTGTCTTCCGAAACTTTGAAGGCGCCATCCATGTCTGATCCTGCGATCCAGGCGGCCTTCAAGAAAGCAGCATCACTTCACGCAATTTCTAAATCTCAAGAAGAAGATGACGAAGAAGCAAAGGCCAAGGCAGAACGGCGGCGGAAAATGCTACAGAACAATGACCGCGACGCAGAAGACATGGATATGGGCTTTGGTACTAGCCGATTCGAGGACGACGCGGATCTCGAAGAGCAGAGAGTGAAACTATCTGAATGGGGTCAAGATGATGACGATGGCCAGCCAAACAGAGGTGGTGGTTCAAAGCGTAAGAGAGGGCCGAAGAAGCGAAAGGGAGACGCTAATAATGCGGTCGACGTCTTGCGTGAGATGGAAAGACAGCGGGCTGCAAGGTAATCGCCATCGTAATATTCTTAGTCACACTCGAGCATTGTGACCATAATTTAATATGTTCATTCGCAATGCGCTGATGATCGGCTTGACATGCCCGCCGAAGTTATATGGTCGAATAGGACTGTCATACCTGCTTTCCGATCTGATTGTTTCAGTTTAGATACCTAATCATGTGTGCACAACATTTTAAGAGCACAGCATCTTAGTTATTTCAAATCTTCGATGGGACACTAATAGGACCCATTAGCTACATTGGAGTGATGAATGTATTGGACACACCCCCTTTTTGTGTTTGGCTATGCAACGACTATCACAAGGCCCGTTGTGAGACACTGTAAGGCCGCATGTACATAGAGCTTGGTGTATTTTCTTCAAAAAGCGCTGCTCACGTGTCAACTTGGCCGTAATATTGCTAATTGGAATGAAATTCTTTACGTTTGATTTACCTAACCCAAAATTCTCATTGCGCAATGCTTCTTATTCTCGTATACTTCTTCAGATTACATAGTTCTATTATGGCAATGGCTGAGGATTGATCAGTAGCACAAGTTTGTTTTCCATTCCCCCTTTCTCTCCGTACACTTCACATATAACCAGTATAGTACTTAATTACTCGCCTAATTATGAGCTGCTGCTTAAACAAAAGTGCAATCATGCCTGATTAGTACGGAGTACTGAGCATCTAAAGCATTAGGTGCCCTACCAAAGCATCGTTATCGATACTAAATTATTTGGTCTCGGCCCTGCGCTGCCGGCAATACGGCGCCGGCATTATGCTTCATAAGCCCCTGCAACATGCCACTAGCCTCATTCGGAACACCTAGGCGGCTTGACCAAAGATGTTCATATAATCAAAGATATTTGTCCGCCCGACTTTTTCGACGCGCATGACCGTTGTGAACCTCCGTACCGGGAATGGAGCCCAGTAGAACCGGCCAGCAACAAATAAGCAGCTAGGAAGCAAGACGATGAGGCGGACAATCACGGTCATCAAAGGCCCACAACGGACAGCATCGGCTTTGGTCTAAATCAACATGACCAACTAAAGAGTCTAACCTAGGCAAGTCCGGACACGCCCCTATGTTTCTGTCTCTTCAACTTCGCATCCTCTCTTTTATTTATCGTGACCACCTGACCACTTTCTTTCTCTCGTCCGTCTATCGATTCTGCCTTCCACTGCCTTCCTTCTTGCACAACTGATTTTACCTTTTTTTTTTCCCGTGGCGATTCAAGATTGGACTTCGTGGCATCACTACTACAATCACTATCTTCTCCAAGACTCTGCACCGCCTAACTAGGCTTGAATTAACGAACCATGTCGAACCCAACTCCCATCTGGCTGGACTGCGACCCAGGTCACGACGTAAGTGAAACAAGCACATATCGTAACTACGACTTATAGTAGACAGAGAAGTCCCATCGCATTCAACTTTGCGCTGCAGCATTGGCGGCAGGGGAAGCAACCGTACTCATCTACAATCATTCACTTTAAGCCAACTAACACGGACTATTCGCCCAGGACGTCTTTGCCATTTTGCTTGGCGCATATCACCCCGGCATCAAACTTTTAGGGGTCAGCACAGTCCACGGCAATGCATCGTTGAAGAGAACAACGAACAATGCGTTATCCGTGCTCTCTGCCATCGGGAAGGACGATACCGTCCGCATCTATCCCGGGGCGGCGAAGGCACTGTGCCGAGACCCAGTTCCTGCCGTCGCCATCCACGGAGAATCGGGGCTTGATGGTACGGACCTGCTGCCGCCGCCACCTTTGTCAGCTCTTGACACGTCGACGTCTGCCGTGGAGGCCATTGCGTCTGCCCTCCGCGCCTGCGAGCCGGGTACCGCATGGGTCGTGGCCACGGGCGCCTTAACGAACATCGCGCAGCTGTTCACCGCGTACCCGGACCTTAAGGCCCACGTCGCCGGCGTGAGTATCATGGGCGGCAGTGTTGGCGGTGGTTTCACGCCCGCCGTCACCGGCCGTGTGGACGACGAGGATCGCGTAGGCAACTACTCGTATTGGGCCGAGTTCAATATCCTCATTGACCCAGAGGCTGCCGCCGTGCTGCTCCATGACCCGGTTCTCGCGCCGAAGACAACGCTTGTGACCCTGGATCTCACACACCTTGTGCTCGCCACCAAAGAGGTACAGGAGATGCTACTCAAAGGCGGCAGCACGGTGGCCGGTGAAGCGACCAACGGAGTGACAAATGGGATGGCAAACGGCACGACCAACGGCACGACCAACGGCACGACCAACGGCACAACACATAGCGCAACAAACGGTACCACCAACGGAACCACCAACGGAGCGACTAACGGAGTCACCAATGGGACTACCAATGGGACCACCAATGACGGCGTCCAGGCTAAGTCTACATTACGGCAGATGCTATTCGAGCTGCTCATGTTTTTTGCGGGAACCTACCGGTGAGTTTCCTCCTCTTTATGCTTACTGCGCCACCACCAAAACCCACCGCCGAAACAAAGTCCCGGAGTTACCGAGAGAGTGGAACAAAGAACAAAGAAAAGTTCGGAAAACCGTCGGCATGATCTTTCTCTCCACGTGACATATGAGACAGTACGCCACCCACGCTGACCAATTCGCCCTTCTTTCCAGCGACGTCTTCGGCATAGTCGAGGGTCCGCCCCTGCACGACCCGCTCGCCGTAGCGGCCGTCTTGACGGGGACGAGCCACGAGGTCCCCTTTTACGACTTCGACCCCACGAACCAGAAGGGCCCGCGCCGGCAGGAGAGGTTCGAGGTGCGCGTCGTCACCGAGGGCACGCTCGAGGACGCGCAGCAGAAGAACGCGCAGACGGGCCGCACGATCGTGCGCCTCCTGCCGCCCGGCGAAGAGGGCGTACGTATCCCGCGTGGCGTCGATATCGACCTATTCTGGAAACTCATCGAGGACTGCTGCCAGAAGGCCGATGAGGAGAATGCGCGGAAAGCCGCGGCGACCACCTCCTAAGCCAGCCTAAGTGTAAGTCAGTGTTAATGCCGCAGGCAGGACTGCGCGTGATCAGATCGTGCGGGTATGTGGACGAGTAAGCGAGTATGGTAAATTGACGAAAGACATGGTTAGTTGAAAGAAGGCCTCAAGAGCCCAAATGATGATGGGCTTGGAGTTGGAGGCCGGGGATTGGTCATGATATCCATGGACGGAGGTTTTCTGGCTCTTGGGGTTTTTCGGGGGAGTTTTTCTGTTTCGGCATGACACATTCGTTTTTAGCTTTCTGTAGAATAGACAGACAGACAGAACAGAATAGGTAGATTGGCCTATCATAGCGATGTAATGAAACCAACGTTATGACATGACCATGATGTCGTCCTTACGCACTCGCGCACACGCTAATTACTTACTCTCTCCTATTTCCTACCTACCCCTCAACACGGCCGCCTACACACCATTGGCCATTGGAACATGCAATTGGACTGAATCAAGTCAGCAGCCACGATACACACCGGGGGATAAGTGTTTACGTTTCTGTTATCTAATAACTCTGCCCGACAGAGTCAGATTTTTAGTCATCGGCCGGTGTAAGTCGGCTCGGCTCGTTCGTCCCCGCTTTGCGCCGGCTTTACGCAGATGAAGTCAATGCGCCGGAGGTTATTGGCGGGCGGGCAGCAGCTGACCGGTGTCTTAAATCCAGCCACCGCCGCCGCCGCTCGTTAGTGTAGTGAAATCGACTTCCGGCCAACGTGATACGATGTTGGTAAGCTGGTGTTGATACAGTCGATGGTGAAGTTACGTAGGTAGGTAGTTACCCGCCAGTGTGAGCCGGACAGGACAGTCGATCATGCAACGTCATTGGCAGACTGGCTTGCTGCACTTATGATAGGTAGGTGCAATGGCGTCGCATAGTAGAGTAGAGTGTGACAATGCTAGCGCTGCCGTCGTGCTCCCGCCGATCGTATACTACGTACTACGTAGCATTGCTAGTGATCGCGTAGTATTACTCTCAGTCGATGCTAGAGCGCTTGAAGATTATTGTCTCACGATGATGATGTTTCGGATTTTGGCAGTTGATGATTTATAATCTAGGCTTACAGGCCCGCGGGTTTACGTTGTTGATGGACCGACGTCCTCGGGACGCTCGGGTAGAGTTACTGCATTGATCATTTGCATATGCTGTATCATCTCTCTGCTGAAGCAATTTTGGGGTTTGAAACCTGGAGGTATGCTGAGTCGTGTTCATTGGGGACTATGTACTGTATTACTCCAGAGTATGTTCTTGGTAAACATCACAGTCGTGAATTGGGGCGGATTTTAGAGCGGGCAGGGCGTCTACTCAAACGAAAAGGCTCAAGCTTCTCCCAGGTCGAGCTGCCTAGAACCTGACGACAAATGGGTTTGCCACAATATCCAAAATGAAATATGAGGTGCTGGGAGAATAGGGGCTAAACAGTATGTGAGCTGCAAGGTCTAATGAACTGTGACCTGTCATTGATCATTTTGATCGGGGACTAGGCTAGGTATATGATTTCGGGCACAGAATCTTGGTATAGTCGTTTGAGGCCGACAAATTAGTCTTGGAAAGCTTGCTTTGCGGGCGGAAAGGCGAAGGCAACAAGACAGAGAAAAGGGGGGTTAAGATGGGCCAAGGGGGGAACAAACCATCGGGACCTATTGATAAAGCACGCTGCGATACTGTTGTGAGGTATCCAGTCAATAAAGGGTAAAATGGCGCTTCACTTTGGAAATGCTCTATAGGATATAATCATTACGGTGAAGAGCGGAAAATTACGTGTTAGTAGGCATGCCCTATTTACTTGAATAGCCTCTTCACAACTGTGGCCTGGGCTTACACGTCTTGAAAGCCCATAGTCATCTACATCGAATATGTAACCGACGGCTCTGTTCAACATTGATTGAGCAGGATTGTGCCGCCCTACTGATCATTCGAGTTTCGGTAAAATCGAGCCTCTAAATACTAAGGAGAACTAGGAGACCAGCAAGGTCCCTGGGTTGAACGATGTTGTCCATATACAACCATAAGAAATCTTCTAATGATGTCTCATTTATCTCTTCTCAATGAAGCACCCACTTTGTGGCTATTGACCTTGATCGATATTCTTTAGCTTAATTCTGCTATATAACATTGCTGAGCATAGGGCTAGGGCGCGTCATAGAAATGCACTTATCATTATAGATGATGAGCAATCTCCTCTCTTCCTCTCTCCTTCGGACCTTTTGCCCGTCGCTAGGTGCCATCCCCTACCAATCCAAAGGGAGCACGCCGGCTCACCTACCGCGGTCATGCTGGGGATTTCAGGGGTGAAGGCGGCCCCCGTCTCCAGGCGAATCGTCGAATTGTCTGACGAATCATTTCGTGTCTGGACCATAGCTATATCCCATCCATGGAGCCACTGTCTGCAACACTTCCTAGAGAGACCAAAGTTTTGCAATACGAGATAGCGATTGCAAGCAGCGGCGGCGGCGAGTTTTCGGTTGCGACAAGCGCCACTTTGCGTTTTGAAGCGTCTTAGATAAAACGTGGTCTCGCCGTTGTTATCGATATGCGCATATAGGTTGTGTATATAGGTCGCCGTTCAGCTTTTCTTTAATGGCTTTGTATCAGCACCGGCATCGGCGGTACCAGCTTCAGCCTTTGATTCATCGTCGGCATCGAAACCCAATGCTTCCAATTCACGGATGAGCTCGTTAATTTTGATGACCTTGGCGATTTGCTCGGGAAGCAGAGACTCCCCGCCGTCCTTCTTGTTCTTCAAGTCCTTGGCCTGCTTGAGCTTCTTCTTAAGATTGCGGGCCTTCTTTTCTTTCTCAGCTTCGGGATCGACTTCTTCGGGCTTGGTCTCAGGGCGGGGTGGTGCCTTGCTGGCAGCAGCATCTTGGGCCTCAGTGGCCTCCTTGGCTTTCTTCCTAGCTTCCCTGCGCTTGGCATTCTTATTGCTTGCAGGCGACGGCGTCTCTGATGTTGCGTCCTTCAAGCCTTCGGCACCCGGTATGCCAGCCTTGCCGCGATTGCGGAAGTCTTCGGCGGTGCGGTTCTTGTAGAGCTCGACGTCTTCTGGAGGCCGGTATCCGGGCCGAATCTTAATGGCTCTTCTTGTGGTGCCATCGGCTCGCATCGACTCGGGAATTTGTCGCTCGCCACTGTTCTCGTCCGTGACAATGCCTGACCGAGACGGTTCGGAAGGCATCGCACGAGAATTGGGCTGGGATAGGGGATGTTCTTCTTATGATGGGTTGGTGACGGACATAAATGTAGCTGAGCTCGGGCAATGGCGCCTCCAGCTACATGTAAGTCGCCCGAAAGGATCGCAACACAGGGGAAATGCGACAAGCAGGTTGGCACATGTGCTAGGTAGATAAATCAAGAGAAGTCACTCAGGTCACAACCCACCTAGAGGGAGTGCTGGTAAGTAACTACACTAAGTTAGGAAAGTACCTCCTTGCCCGGCAGTCTGCTGGATAGTACTTACCTAGGTACGATTTCCTCGCTGTAAGGTACCTTCGGCGGCACTGCAGTGGGGCGCTATGTTGAAAGCTCCGGCCAATCGGAATTGGCATTTTCAAATTCTTGAGATGTCAGGTTGCACGGCTTAATAGACACTTACCTAAGGTGCATATTCTAGTAGCCTCACAAAATCGCCGTCGAGCTCATCACCATCCGCCCAAGCTCACCCTAGCCCAATTGCACGTCGCAAAACCCCCAGCTCGCCCACGCACGTACTTGGTCTCGCCTAGACCCTCAAGATCATCAATATGGTAAGCTGGCGCCGGCGGCCCTCATGATGGATGAATTGATTGTAGCTAACTAATCGCGCAACACCTAGGCCGCTGCTCGCCCCCTCTACAAGCAAGTCCACCATGCTCCTTACGACTAGACGCCAGCCGATTTTCTGACTCTCGCCTCTGCAGCGCTCTTTTCCGCCGAAACTTCCAAATGCTCGGTGTCGTATTTGTCTCCGCTTTCGCATTTGAGATGTATGTGATCAGATGCGCGCCGGGGAACATTGTAGGTGCTGATAGGGACATAGGGCGTACGACACTGGCATGAACAACGTTTGGGACTCTTTAAACAAAGGGGTAAGTTCGCCATGCGCATTGTCCTGCTGGCCACGATAGCGGTGGTGCTGACGGAACGACATAGCGACAATGGAAGGACATTCGATCCAAATATGTGGAGGAATAAGCTGTGGGCGACATGGACTGAAGGCTATGCCCAATTGCCACGGCTTGGGCATCATGGAGGCCACTACGAAGCAAATGACTCTAGAAGTGTACAATATCTCTTTAAAGCTGTGAATGAAGCCGGGGCAGCCAATCAGCCAGCCAGTCAGCCAGCCATTTCATTTGTACACCACGTCTGGATGCAATCGATCATGTTATTATTTTTTCTCGTCTATGCCCGTACACCTTTCCGTCCAGAATTGCTACATATTACGGACGAAAATGCGGACAAGAATCCCCCGCTATCCTTGGTGATGTTGGAAAGGAATGGATACTCCATATATTTGGCCGGATGGTACTCCGTACTACCTACATGAACTATCAACTGTATTATGTAGACTGAGTGTCGACAAACAGAGGGTTACACCATAAAAGACATATTGTACAGCTGTAGCTGTGATCAATGCGCTTGCTAGTATTATTAATCCTGACAACGTTGGTCAATGAGTGATATGCATGTGTAGAATAGCATCTCGAATCATTCAAGGTTGTATTACAGTAGCACCAATTCCTACATGTGTAAGAAGTACTGTACGTTGATAGTACAGGCACTTGTCCCCTGTGACGCAGCTCTTATCGGCGATAAGGAATGTCTACTGATAATCCAGATAGGTACCCATCAGCATGGGACTTCCTCCATTACAAAGACGCCACAGCAACAACGCCCTTACCCTAAGCTGAGAGCCGGACTCGAGACCTATCTTCTTCTGTTAATACACCAGCATTCTCTTCGACTATCCGTTTGTAGGGCCTTCGCTGCTTGACGAACCCGTACAACACAACCGTTGACTGCCCTCCCCTGTCCTGCCCCGCGTCCGTTCGACCTAGGTATATCACTCCTCGCCACCGATACTTTATTGACATACTCGGCCGTTGCGGACATATTTAAAACCTAGGCAACCTACCCCTTCGGTCGCCGGCCAAGCATGGTCCAATAATCTCTTGGACCATGGACGGCACAATGTCTACACAGGAGAAGCAGCTCTGCGACCATCTGCGAAACCTGCCTGAGCACCATCGCTACCGCTACAATGAGACCGCTGCTACCGAGCTCCTCCGCACCCTGTTCTGGTCCATGGCCGGAGGGCGGTTCGAAAGCCTGCGTCTCTTTTTCCCGAACCTAAAGCCCTACCAGACAAACGATTTCAAGCTTCGCGAAGCCCAGGGCGCTGTCGAAGGCGCTGAGTATACCGAAGCTGCTCGAGGCAAGGCGTGCGGCCACATATTCAGAGCCGGCGAGGCAACATACGGCTGCAAAACCTGTAGCACTGATGACACTTGCTGTCTGTGCAGCAAGTGCTTCGAGGCCACAGATCACACGGGGCACATGGTCCGGATCTCCATATCGCCCGGCAATAGCGGGTGCTGCGACTGTGGAGATCCCGAGGCCTGGAAGCTACCCCTGTTTTGCACGATTCATAGCGAGCATGAGCGAGAGCAGACGAAGGGAAAGGGCAAAGAGGTTGCTTCGCTTCCCGGCGATCTCGAGACGAGCATTCGCATGACCATTGCGAGGGCTCTTGACTTCATATGTGATGTGATCTCTTGCGCACCTGAGCAACTCCGTCAGCCCAAGACAAGAGAGTCTATCGAGCGTGATGAGAGGATGTCTCGCTTAGCGTCTACGTATAACGGCGGCGATGCAGGCTCGCCTGAAGAGTTTGCATTGCTGCTATGGAACGATGAGAAGCATACCGTGAGCGAGGTCCAAGACCAGGTGGCGAGGGCCTGTAGCATCACCGAAGCCGAAGGTTACGACAGAGCTATCGAAACAGACTCACTTGGTAGGAGCATTCTGAAATACGACACCGACATAGATAAGCTTCTCAAATGCGCCACCATTCTTGAACAGATCAAGATCACTGTCACTATTCGGTCATCCCGAGATACCTTCCGAGAACAAATGTGCGGATCATTAATTGAATGGCTGAACGACATTGCCGGCTGCTCCGTGGGTAACAATCATGATATTCTGAGGACGGTCGTATGCGAGGAACTTTTGAAGCCTTGGCGAAAGGGGAGCCCTGGAAGCCATGCTATCCCTGGCAAGGATGGCCTTGAGGATGAAGAAAAGCTGACCATGGACCCTCTCGAAACCCACACAGCTACCATTTTCATTCAACAGGCAGGCAGATTCCTCGGTCCCAGACGAATTCCAGCCGATTTTCTAGACTCCGATGGCGACGATGAGGACGAAGACGACGACATGGATGAAGGAGATCGGACTCCATCTAGTGGAGAGGAGGAAGAGGAAGAGGATGATGCTGATGATGACGATGATGACGATGACGACGACGTGATCATGGTGGATGCTCGTCCAGCAACGGCAGGCGACGTGAACCACGTTACTGATTGGATTGGGCCGACTGTGGCCTCTCTTGAAGAAGAGGAAGCCACAATGGCAGGATACCCGCCTCCTCCACCCCCTCCACCAGTACCGAGGCGCACCACTAGAGACAGAGATCTCACACCTTCGGACTCGGACACCGCAGAACCCCTCATTGCGCCAACTGTTTATGCCAAAGCCAACATGGAAGTGCCGAAGACCCCTGGCCTGGCCAAGGCAGATGAAAGCGGGCCTCCCAAACCGGGACGATACTGGGTTGAGACACCCGCTGCGTACACTGAGCGCGAGAATCTGCATCCATATGAGGACGTCTTTCAGCGCGTGCGTTTGGACTGGCTTGTGCTATTCGACCTGAGGATGTGGAAGAAAGTTCGTAACGACCTTCGTGCTCTTTATATCTCTACCGTGGTGACTATACCTGAATTCAAAAGAATTCTCGGTCTGCGGTTTGCCGCGCTGTATACTACTTTGGCACAGCTATATCTTATAGGCGACCGCGAGCCTGATCATTCGATTATCAACATATCGCTGCAGATGTTGACGACGCCGTCCATCACTGCTGAGGTAGTAGAAAGAGGCAATTTTTTGACAACTCTCATGGCCATTCTCTACACATTCTTGACCACACGGCAAGTCGGACACCCTTTCGAAGTCGCATCGAACGCAGTGCTTGGATTTGATACCGGTTCTGTCACCAATCGACGTATGTATCATTTCTACGTGGATCTGAAATATCTTCTCGGTTCCCCTCATGTTCAAGAGCGTATGCGGACCGAGGAAAGATATTTGTTGCAGTTCCTAGATCTGGTGAAGCTACATCAAGGAATCTGCCCCAATGTCCGTGCAGTGGGCGAGCACGTTGAGTATGAGACAGACAGCTGGATTGGTGCTTCCTTGATGACGCGCGAAATTAATAAGCTTTGCCGCCTCCTTGCGGGATCCTTTCGACATCTTCCCGAACATGACTCGCTGTATCTTTCTAGAGCCATTAGGCTTACGGCAAAGCTCGCCATAGTGAACTCGATTGGAGCCGAGCGCGCCAGATTCACTCAGTCCGAAATCAAAGACGAAGCTCGTTTCAAAACGCTTACAGACTTCGAGTTCGCTGGGGAAAGCACTAAGTACGAAGTCATCAAATTTACAGTAGAGGAACAGCCTATTAGCTTTCATCACGCATTGCACTCTACATTGTCATGGCTCATCGAGTGTGGGAAGCACATGTCAGCCCAGCAGCTCAAATCCATATTGAGTTTCACCGCTCAAGATCTCAGGATGAAGCCTAGATCGATGGGGCGAAAGTCTCTGCCTAAGAGAGACTATGCACCTGAAGACTACTTGATGGCCGCTTTTGATTTTCCACTGCGTGTATGTACGTGGCTCGCCCAGATCAAGGCTGGCATGTGGGTACGTAATGGTATCAGCCTCCGACATCAGGCGATGACCTATCGGAATATTGTTACAAGAGATGTCACTCACGCGCGAGACATTTTTCTTTTACAGACGGCCATGATAGTCTGCGAACCGGGACGAGTTTTGGCCTCTATTGTCGATCGGTTTGGCATGGAAAAATGGGTGAAAGGCTTCTACGAAATGACGACTGCTACGCAGGATACGATCCAACATCTAGATGTTGTGGAAGATATGATACATCTTTTAATTGTCTTGTTGAGCGATCGAACCGCCCTGATCCCTACTACGGATGAGCAACAAAATCATCTCATGGCGCTACATCGCGACATTACACATATTCTCTGCTTTCGCCCCCTGTCTTTCAATGAGATCTCCAACAAACTCCCGGAAAAGTTTCACGAGCATGAAGATTTCCACAGAGTCCTTGAAGAAGTCGCTACATTCAAGCCTCCCGAGGGCATTTCGGATGTCGGGACTTTTGAGCTCAAGCCGCAATTCATTGAGGATATCGACCCGTATGTCGCACACTACAACAAGAACCAGCGAGAAGAATCGGAGACAGCGTATCGCAAATGGATGGCGAAGAAGACTGGAAAGCCTGTTGAAGAGGTCGTCTATGAACCCAGACTAAAGCCAATAGAATCGGGTGCTTTCGTTGGACTCGCCGATTTCACCTCCACGGGCATGTTTGGGCAAATTATATTCTATGCTCTGCTATACCCTCTTGTTGCGGCACGATTCACTCCGAAAGTACCGTTCACACGAGTAGAGACTTTTTTACAGGTCGTTCTTCACTTGATACTCATCGCTATCGCTGAAGATAAGTCGAATGATAGCGAGTCGTCCGTTTCGAACTCCTTCGTCCATATTGCTCTCACCACACATGCTCGCAGTACCTTCATGCAGGAGTCGCCAGGCGCGAAAACGATCGTTTCTCTCTTGGATCTCCTGGCTACGAAAGAGGAGTTCAAGACGTTTCACCCCAAGATTGGTCTCATATTAAAGAGAATGAGACAAAAGGCACCGCAGCATTTTGACACTGCCTATCTGCGATTGGGAATACCGCTGGATCGCATTGAGACGGCCTCTCCAGCAAACGCACATAATGTAGAAGAAGAGCGAGAGCGGAAGAAACGAGCGGCCCTAGATCGACAAGCAAAGGTTATGGCCCAATTTCAAGAACAACAAAAGACCTTCCTAGAGATGCAGGGTGACATAGACTGGGGAGATGAGGATCTAGAGGAGCTCGAAGGTGTGGAATCGACTGAAGAGCGAAAAAACTTCTGGAAGTATCCCGGAGGTACATGCATTCTCTGTCAGGAAGAGACTGATGATGGACGTCTCTATGGAACATTCGCTCTTTTCACCGAGAGTCTCATTCTACGGCAGACCAATCTTCAAGACCCTGACTTCGTAAGAGAAGCGGCGAATACGCCAGTCAACCTTGATCGGTCTGCGGAAGAGATTCGACCATTCGGTCTAGCACATGAAAATAGATCAGTGGTCGAAAAAGTTAATTCTGCCAGACAAACTTTCATAGCAGAAAGACAAGGGATTGGGAAAGGCTTCCCAGCTAATTATTGCCGCTCGGGTCCCGTATCAGTCGGCTGTGGTCATATTATGCACTTCAGTTGCTTTGACACATATATGGAGGCCACCCTTCGGAGGCATGGACATCAGATTGCTCGCCACCATCCTGAATCTCTTGAACGGCTAGAATTTGTCTGCCCACTATGCAAGGCACTTGGGAACGCATTTTTGCCCATCACCTGGGAGGGGAAGGAAGAATCGTACCCTGGTATTCTACAGAGCAGCAGTGACTTCAACTCTTTCATTTATCAGTATGGGTCCGAATATCCCATGCCTGGTCATTACGGATCGCAGCCACATTTGAGAAACATTTTCTCGAATTATCTACAAGCAAAGATGCCGGAGTCTTTGGCCGATATCACGAGAGAGCACTATTGGGAGTCGGGAACCGCTCGTTCGACGCCGTCTAATACTCCATTTGGCGAGATGTTCGCTTCCATAGTAACACCGAGTTCAAGCGTGCGATCTCGTTCTCCTGAGGCACGAACGGCTAGCTCAGAACTCACACTTGTCTACCAGCGGCTGCGAGACACCTTGCGGAAAAACAGACTCACAGCTGGGGTTGAAACAGACGGGAGTGACGAGGATCTGTCCGGGAGTAATACACTTGCACGGTCTGTCGGCTACTCAATTTCGGCTGCTGAAATACAACAACGGGGCATTGAAGCACAGTACGGAATGACTCTGATTGAAAAAATGCCTGAGCAGCTTTTGATTCATCTTCGAGTCTTGTCTGAAACGGTATTGTCCTACATATCGGTAGGCAGTTTCAAAGACAATGGGGAGAATCGAATCGCTAGAGAATTTCGGCAAAACAGCGAGAGCCAATACTGCCGGCTCTTCATGCCGTTCAGTATCGGCCAAAGCCAACAACCGCCGCTTTTCGCCGAGGACATATTCATTTTCATGTGCGAGGCCATGTTTGGACTGTGCGTCGGGGAGAACATGGACCCTATGCATCTGGTCCGACTATGTTACTTCGCCGAGATCGTCAAGACTATCTATCAGGTGGCTAGAAACATTCCGATCGCGAAATGGATGGAGGACATGGGCCAACGCAACACTGCGGATCCCGCCATAAACGACTTCGCTTCCATGTTCCATCATATCATGACCGCCAGTATGAGTGCCAGCGTTGAGACACAGGAAAGGCCCAAAGACCATGCCAACATTGGGTTTCGGCAGCCTACACTAGATGGCTTAGCCAACTTGTATTCATTTGTCAAGAAATATGCGTTGGTCTTCCTTCGAAAGAGTGCGATTCTTCTCCACGTCCACTATGGTGTCGACTTCAACAGTCATATCTCCATGGACGCGGAAGCTGATGAGCTCACTCGACTTACAGCCGCCTTGCGACTACCCTCTTTCGATGAGATGTTGACATCGCTTGGTAGTCAGAGTAGCTGGTCGCCGCGTGCAACCCTTCTGACGGATGGCTGGATCTTGCATCACATCAGGTGGGGAGCGGATCCTACGGCCCCTGGTCATGAAGGCCGTACTTTGGCACTATCTGCACAGCTCAGTCATCCAGGCATCTTCGAACTAGTTGGATTACCCAAAAACTACGATACCCTGATTGAGGAGTGTGCCAAACGACGATGCCCCAAGACGGGCAAGGATCTCGCTGATCCGATCGTGTGCCTGATGTGTGGCGATATCTTCTGCGGTCAAACTATGTGTTGTCTCATGGAGTATCAGGAGCGTGGGCCTAATAGACCCGTGGTTCGAATCGGGGGTGCTCAACAGCACATGCGCTTCAAGTGAGTCAGAGACGTTTCGTTTCGTGAAAGTACATTGACTAATGTGGTTTTTGTCGTAGATGCCAAGGTAACATCGGTCTGTTTATCAACATCCGCAAATGCGCCATCTTCTATGTGCACCGCGGGTCCGGAAGCTTCAGCAACGCACCGTATATCGATAAATACGGTGAGGTGGATGTTGGCCTGCGTCACGGCCGCCAACTATACCTCAACCAGAAGAGATACGATTCCATGATTCGCACGCTGTGGCTCAGCCACGGCATCCCGAGTTTCATCAGCCGGAAACTAGAGGCGGACATCAACAACGGAGGGTGGGAGACGATTTGATAGGGGTGGATTTTAAGCATAGCAATCGGGGTATCATGGTCATGATCGTGTACGGGTACATATGAAAGAGTCCTGAAATTATGGCCAGAGAATGGCGGCGTCGGCGTCTGGCTTTTTTTAGACTGATGACAAGAAGAGGTTATGGCGGTCTATCTGTATGTTGCCCTCACGTTGCGGTATTGTCGAGCTATAACACATAGCATTGCTCGCTCTGTATTAAAGCATGACGAATGTCACTATAATAATTCTCAATCCAATTCACCATTGGGATCTGTCCTGTCTTGTTCCGCGTTATGTATATGCGATGGCTTCCCCTAAGCTATTAGTAACTATGTTTACATGGGACTCCCAACTAATGTCAGCATTTGATGAAATTTATGATTACCTGCCTACTGGGTTATACATTCACTCCACGCAGCTCTAAAGAATTGGGAAATTTGTCACAGTGCACGGAAGCACCTCTGCTGAGTTACGCTCAAGTTTTTATAGACACAGAACATGCAACATTGAGTGAGGTAGGTTTTCGGCCCTTGAAGCCGGCCTGATACCGTGTTGTATTGTTCAGTAGTCCTATAGACGCACACGCCTAGCCAATCGACTGACTACCTAAGAGGTATCTATCCCCCATCCTCCTTCTTGATATCTTCATTTACCAGCGGCGAATCAGCAACGGCTAAATCAGCCAAGGCCTCGTCAACGGCAACGACGCCGTTCGTCTGCTGTTCTTTTACGACGGCGGCAGAGGAGGCGGCGGCGGTAGCGGTCTCCGGGGGCTGATGTTTATAGACGCGGATCTTGCCGTCCTGGCCGGCGGAAACCATCATGTCGCCGCATACGTCGACCCAGAAGCAGACGCCGTCGTGGCCGCGGATGCGCTGGACGACCTCGCGGGAGTCGACGTCCCAGAGCACGATGTCGCCGTCCTCGCTGGGGGCGGCGATGAAGGGCGCGCTACTGCGCTGGCCGTGCTCATTATCATTATCATTATTATTATCATCGTTGTCGTTGCTAGTAACGGGGTCGGAGACGGGGACGGAGCCAAAGCAGCCGCCGATGCTGAAGCCTTCGTTGCGGTGGCCAGAGTACGTCTTGCGCACGATGCCGGCGTCGTAGTCCCAGAGTCGTAGACACGAGTCCAGGCTGAAGGCTAAAACGTACCGGCCGTTCGGGGTGAAGCACACGGATGTGATGGGTGGGTTGTCCTCGTGCACGACGGTGCGCAGACATTGGCCTGTGGATGTGTCCCATATACGTCTGTATGTCGTGTTAGTTTCTCTCAATCTCTCTCTCTCTCTCTGTGTATGTGTGACATATATAGGCAGGGAATAGAATAGGGGGCAACTCACGTCAGGCCGTCGGTGCTGCAGCTAGCAACGAGGGAGCCGTCCTGGCAGAAGTCGATACCACTCACAGGGTCGGAGTGGGCGGGCAGGGAGCGCATGAGGCGGCCGGCGCGCACGTCCCAGAGGAAGACGGCCTCGTCGTAGCTGCCGCTGGCGAGGATGTTCCCTTTAGGCGAGAAGGCCAAGCAGTAGACGTAGCTGTGGTGGCCGAGCAAGGGGCGGCTCTGGTTGCGCAGCACGGGGCGGCCGGTGACGCGGTCCCAGAGGCGGATGGCCTTGTCGTCGGCGCCCGACGCCAGCGTGCGCGAGTCCGGCGACCACGCCACCGCCGACACCCCCGCCATGTGGCCCACCAGCGTGTCCATGTGCCGGCCCGTCCCCGCCTCCCAGATCTGCACCGTCGCGTCCGCCGACGACGACGCGATCCACCGCCCGTCCGGCGAGATGCGCACCTGCGAGATCGGCTTCTGGTGGCCCGCGAGTAGTAGTCGGGGCACGAAGTGTGGCCGCACCGGCTGCCGCACTGGTGGTGTTGGCGTTACGTTATCAAGGACGGGAATATCGACATCACGATCGCGTAGAGGCGTCGGCGAGATAGACTTGGAGTCGCGGGTCGGCGAGCGTGATCGCGTTGACAAATTGTCGGACAGCGATCGCGATCGTGATCTTAACCTTGACCTTGACCGTAATCGCGATCGCGACCGTAAGCTCGAGTAGGAACGGGAACGAGAACGAGCTCGGCTGTGTTGTCGCGACCGGTCGCTGGAGTAGTATTCTTCATCTCGTCTCGGATTCCGCCTCCGACTTCGGCTTCGACTCTGGCTCTGGCTCTGGCTTCGCGACTCGTCTGGCAGCGATTTCTCACGGATCGACACGCGCAGGGTGCTTTTCTCATCCGGCTGGCTCTCCTGGCTGTCCTGTTTCTCGAAAGTCTCGTTCCGATGCGCCAGCTCGGCGCTATCGTTCTGTATCTTCCGCCGCTTCGAAGGAGGCCCAACATGGGCGAGGGTCTCGAGCTCAGCCATAAGAAGAGAGAGAGCCGTCGCTTCGTTGGGGGCTTAGTTTAGCCGGGTCGCCTTTCGGTCTGATCTTTTTCTACCAGCGTCGTACACATCAATCAAGCCAATGACGAACGTATAGCCAACGATGGGGCTGGGCTTGTCGTGTTGGTCAAAGAGAGCTGATCAGGTCGTAGCCTCGGTTTGTCGATATAATTTGATGCTGAAAGTAATAAGGCTGAATGTTTCATCGTACAGAATGCACTTACTTTTAGCCTGGTGCAGGCGCGTGCTACTGCACCGCATTTTACCCACCCTGAGTTGCTCTTTCAGGGGAAGTTTTGCCGCGAAGTGGGGGTTGCTTAGCTAGTGTAAAGCCTAGATTTCCCCTGCAGTACCTGGAGTCCCTACACTGCGCAGCTGTCTCGTCTGAGCTGTGATATGGCAACTTTTTGCTGATGTTTTGTGAGGAAAAGGAGTCGTTTTGAGCGTAGGCAATATTTCATAGTGTTGCATCGATTTTCTATCTTGAATTTGTTACAGGTTCTCTACTTGACTACGACTCTAGTTCTCCAATATGTACTAGCCGACACCATTCTCTCCTCTTTCCTTTCCCTTTGGGATTGATAGAGACATACCTGCCTACTTCACACTTGCCTGCGACTTTATTTTATACTAGTACGCCGTAATACTATACGTACTATTTCGCCTGCTCTACTCCGTTCGTGCCTACTCTATTCTACAGTATACGGCTACACGCTCTCAGCATGGTCAGCGGCGTGTAAAATTTATTGCAGGAGAAGGAAGGCATACCCTGCCCAATCCATGGCCTATGGTTACACTGCATCCGAGGACAAGCGTTTGTACCATACATGTAATTACCACAGGCCTAGCCCCAAGTACCACGACTTGTATAACTTCTGCCTGTTCTCGACAAGATTATACATGATATCTACTCTCTAAGTACTTCGCAGAGACACGTGCAGATCCGCAAGCTCCGGTCCAATAAACATGAACTGTCAACACCTCCCCCTTGCTCGGCCCCGATCGCCTTGTCCTTGTCACGATCATTATCATGGCTCCAAATCCTCCTTTCCGTTGCAATCTTAAGAGAGTGTCATTGCATGTGCCGCTCTCCAGTATACCACCGGTACCAACGGTAAATAATTAGCATTGCACTCAAAAAGGCCTCGGACACCGTCCAGTGCCTCCTACCGATTTCCTTGGGCATCCTGTAATCTGTCGAAGTGGTTGGTCTACAGAGATACTGGCCTACCAGGATTACACGGCCTCCATCTGGATGGCGAGGTGAAGTCCAGCCACAGGATCGCCTCTCGTTTAACGCCGATATTGCAACGTCGATATCACACGTGCCCGTCTGCTGCAGCAATTCCTGTGTCGTTCATCATGATACCTGCCTATCTCTTATATATTTAGTATGCGTTCTCGGCCGATGGCTTGGACGATCCTCCCGGCGTCGGGACAATTAGGCATTGGTTTGTAAATTTCTACATGCGCGCTCTTCGATCTACGAAGGACTGCACATTATCACATTATTCCCTCCCTTTTCCTCGGTTCTCCGGGTCACATGTAAGCCAACAAGCAACCCTGGTACGCTAAACATTTACGCTGCACTACTCTACCCAAGTGTGTACATACACTATCGCCTGCATGTAGTATTCATCGTGGATTTCTTAATACGGCTTCTTATACATCATTTGATTAAATACTACCTTATTCGCCAATTCCTAGTAGTAATCGCGTAGCTCGACATCCCCATAGCCTGCTGGCCTATTGCTCTAACATCGTCGTGCTTCTCTTTTCTTGTTTCAATCAGCAAAACATCTCTAGGCGACTACAGTAATTCTTGTTTACATACATCTCTGCAAAATTCACTCAGCAGACTAGGATTTGGGACTGACGCACGCGATTCACATCTCGCTCCGCGTTCGAGATTCGCATCATGGACGAGCTTCCCATCGAGCTCAATGTCATTACTCTCAATTGCTGGGGCCGTAAATATGCGAGCCAATACCGACATGAGCGTCTAACTGCCATCGGACGCTATCTAGCAACGATTGAGCCCCTGCCACACATTGTCGCTCTTCAAGAATGTTTCGAGTATGAGGACTACTTGAGTATAAGACGCGAGACGCGCTTCGTTCTGCCCTTCGGCAAATTCTACCATAGCGGCGCCTTTAGTTGCGGATTGGTTATTTTGTCACGATGGCCGATCGAGGAAAGCAGTAGTATGCAGCCCTTAAGTTGTTTTCATGTCACACCAACTTGCAACCAGCCGGCAATGTTTAGCGCGGCATGCAAATGTAAGGAAATTTGCTAACTCTACGTATCACAGTGGTCCCTTTCCCGCTCCGTGGGCGTCCTTCGGGTTTACTCAGGGGACACCTGAGCATGGGAACGGAGGGCGTGGCGTGCGCGCGAATTCGCTACGGCGATGGTGAAGAAGATGTCGTAGAGGTGTTTAATACAAATGTATGCACACTTTCATGCCATCATGTCGACATGAGGCATTGCTCAGCATAATTAACAAGATGACAGACTCATTCCAGCTACGATCATCCCTTGCATAAAAATAGTTATAACATTCATCGTTTTTCGCAATCGTGGGAAATCGCAAAGCTTGTACGAAACGCGGCCGAGCGCGGCCATCTTGCTGTCGTGCTCGCAGATCTCAGCGCTACACCCCTCTCACTACCATATCGCTTGTTAACATCACACGCTGCTATTCGAGACGCCTGGCGCGTGCTGTATCCTGATAGCTCGTTAGGCCCAACGTCTCACGAGCTTGAGCGTGCTCGCGGCCGTCCCACTCCCGGTAAGTCCCCTCAAGTCTTGTTTTCCAGCTTATACCCAAAACGCCTGAGAGTTGAGGTGGCTGGTAAATGCCAACTGGTATTCCTAACATAATCGTTTTGCTAGGTGCTGCCTTCAACGTTACTGAGAATGGCGTGACAAGCAATAGCGCATACAACACGTGGGCGTGGTCGAGGTCGGAACAACGAGCGCTACGTTCAGGGAAACGGCCGATGCTCATTTCGCCCGATATACCGGATGAAGACGGGCAACGTGTCGACTACATCTTCTTCTCGCGGGGCGGTGATCCTCATGCCTCCCCTACTGATCTGAGCGAGATTCTCAGCGCACATAACACATATACGGACGACGGTCTCGGAGCGGCCCACTCTTCGCCGCCTGGATGGGTTGTCAAAGATGTGCGCGTCGGGCTCATGGCGCGTCATCCTGATCTAGGATGCAGTCTGAGCGACCATTTCTCGGTCGAAGCCACACTGGTTCTTCACACACCAACGCCTCTTCGTCACCGACGACGACATCGTTCCAGGTCCGGATCTCGGTCCAGATCCAGGTCTAATTCACGAGCTCCATCGGCAACCCTCGGAGGGGACGAGATCCCCATGGTTCTCAAGCGGTCCGGCACCACCATAAGCCGAAGCCAAACCCCGCGTGCCACATCAACGCCAACCACCAGCAACAACAACCGTTCGGAGATCCGACCCCCCAGAGAGAAACCAAAAGAACAGCGCGGCAGGCCCATGACGCCGAGCTTCACCTCCACGGACGCGGGAATCAACACCATCGGCGCGCGCGCAGCCGCCATGGAACAAGGCACGTATCTGCAATCGCCCACGGCGTCGTCGTACCGGCGGGGGTCCTGGGACCGCGCGGCCTGGGACCTGCAGCTCTCGAGCTCGGAGCTCGGGACGCCGCCGCGCTTACCGCTGGCCGCGTACGACGAGATCCTGCACCTAATTGAGGCGCACGCGCTGCGCACGCAGCGGCAGCAGAGGCTTGGGATCGCGCACTTTGGGTTCTGGCTCGTCGTGCTCGTCGCCAGCTACGTCGGTGTCTGGTTCCTGCCCGACGGCAGCCGGGGCGCCTTCGGTTTGCTCGTGGCCAGTAGTCTCGGTTTCGCTGCCGGCGTTGTGACTCTGCTGTTCGCCGTCCTGTTCTACGCCGCTGAGCTCAATCAGTTGAGCGAGTTCGAGTGGGAGATTCGGAATGCGAAGGCCGTTATTAGCGGCATGGTCAGTGGATTTTTTTTATTTTTTTTTTTAAACATTTATTGAGTCCATCCTTCGACAAAACGAACATATTCCCTCCTAAATGCAACTAACATGCTCACGCATGCTTCCCGACAATAGCCTTAAACATGAGCCGACCCCTTTTGCTTTACGAAGGATAATTACTGACTATTCTTGTTGCAAGCAGGGCCCAGACGTGCTAATGCACCAGGGCAGCGAGGAAGAAAAAGCGTGGTGACGACGATATGTAGATGTATAGCTAAGTCCGCTTCAGAGAGCACGCGATAGAGAATCTTCCTTATCCAGTTCCTGTCCTATTTGACATTCACACATTCCCTCTTTATATCTGTATTTTCCTACATTTCACGAAGAGACGGGTTGACGACTGTATGATACTGAAGAGACTACATGTTACGAGGAGTCAACACTGATTTCTATCAACGAGATACCCCTTTTCCTTTATCAATATCTAAGGCGAAAAGACGCATACGGCTGAATTTCTTTTATAGGTGTAGATGTATGTCTAGGTGTAGGTTTATAGGCCATGCCAACAATGATACTAATTAATCGGATACAAGCCCCGACTTCACCCCCCAACAATAGTGATGCAATTCTAACTCTAGGGTCATCATCATGATCATCATCAACACCAACGTCTTGAACTACGGCTACGCCTTGAATTCTCAAGGAACATAGCTATCCCTTCCCACGGAACATTCCCAGACACCCCACCAATCGGACGCCGAGTTCAGCTCTTGAAGATCTGACATTCTTAGGTTCGGCCGGCGCTTCACCACCCCATACCCATATGCTTCTGTCCATGATGCATGGGCGTATATCCTGCAAGATGAACAGACTCGCAGGGTCGAATCTGCATGCCTTCAGCTCCGACCCCAACCATGCCCATGCCCATGCCCATCTCCATACCCAGAGCCTGATTTCCGGGCCCGAACCCATCATACTTAGCAACGCACGGCATACCACCGTGCCAGAGCATATCCGCGCCGTCATACCTCGGCACGGCTGGGCCGTAAATATCGACATCCGCGGCGCGGCGGAACGTATATCCGAGGAAGGCCGTCTGCTTGCGCACCTCGAGCACCGTGGCCTTGGTGTTGCGGTCGCGAAGGAGGCGGTCGCGTGGCCGCTTGCGCTCGCGGCGCCCGAAGGTGCGCACGAACGTCTTCATCTGGTCTGCCAGCATCATTTCATGGAACCGCGCTACGGCCGGTGGCGGTGGTGATGCGCACGCGATTGCGATTGAAGGCATAACCATGGAGGTAGAAGCGGAAGAGCCAGCGACGGAGGTAGCTGCGAGCCCTTTAATCTCGCGTTCGATACGTTTAAGTCGTGCCGAGTCATACGGCGCCGCCACAAACTGCGCGAGGGCGCCGCGCACATGTCGCGGGAACCCAGTCAGCTGCGTCTGCATGGCCGCTGTCTTCTGTGGGCTGCGCTGTATCGCCATGGTCGGGTGCGCGTTATCGAACGGGCTCAGCGCCGCCGTCTGGGCTGTCGCATTTGCAGTAAGCGGGTTTGGCTCGAGTGGTAACGGAGACTTTTCTACCTCCGAAGCTCTGTTGTTTTCGTTATCGTCGTCCTCGTCATCATCAGCATCACTGCTACTGTGCGAATCCGACCAATCCGAGATGGGCTCCTCTTCGTTAAAGTAGTGCGTGTCGTCGACAGCAATGATCTGCGGCACAAACGGCGGCGTGACGAGGTGCAGCTGCTCCCAGGGGATGTCGCGAAACCACTTGTGCGCCTTGATGTCCTCGGCGTCATGAGGATACACAGCATGGCTATTGGTGTCGCGTGGAGATCGTGCGCGAGCGTTCGCTATTCCATACTCGGCCGGCGGCCGGTGGTAGTGATGGTGAAGATATCGCTTGGATGAGAGGCGACTCTCGCGTCCACACACTAGACTGGCGACGAGATCCATGCAGCGGCGCGAGACGACGGGCCGCGGCGGGAAGGCGAAAGTCTGTTCGTGGTTGACGATGTTGCGCTTGGTCTGTTGGCGGCCACCCTCCTCAGCCAAGAACGGCGTGTGTCCGTACAGGCACTCATACAGAATCACGCCCAAGCTCCACCAGTCGCACCGCGCGTCGTATTCACCCTCGCGGATCACCTCTGGTGCCATATACTGGCTCGTGCCTACACATGACCGCGCTGCACTGCGGTTGCCACAGCGGTTGCGCCAGTTGAGCAGCGGCTCTTCATGCAGCCCTGGAGAGGGAAGCGGAGACCGGGACGGAGATGGAGATGCATACGAAGACGGAGTAGCTGGCGGCGTCGCTGCCATGATTGCCGCTGCCGTCCCCGTAGCGAGGGGTCCCTGGCGTTCGTGCTTGCGCATCGCTTGTGTTACACCCTGCGCCCATTTCATCCTGCCTTGTAAGCCCTCAGCGCGATCCGCTGCATCGCCTTCTACAGAAAGACCGAGCTTCTGTAGCAGACTATACCGCTGTGTGTGGTAGTAACTGGTATCGTGTGACCAATGGCCGTCGAAGGCTAGCCCGAAGTCCGAGATCTTTAAGTGGCCTGTTGCCGAGATTAAGAAGTTGTCTGGCTTGATGTCGCGGTGGATGCAGCGCAGTGCGTGTGCCTCCTCGATGCACAGGATCATCTCGGCGATGTAGAATTTGGCCACTGGTTCGCTGAGGATGTTCTCGCGGATCAGTAGCCCTAGGAAATCGCCCCCTGGCATGTAATCCATGACGAGATAGAGGTTCCCCGCATCCTGGAAGCTCGCGACCAGCGGGACGATCCTGCACGTGTCAGCTAGAAGTCGTCGTCGACAATGGACCAAAGCGTGCTAGCCCATCTCACTTACCACCTCGAGCCCTCTGAAGCAACGAGAAAATCTCTCTCGGCTCGCAAGTGCCCTTCTTGGCTTGTCTTCAGCATCGCTGATTTTCGAATCACCTTCATCGCGTACACTTGGGTATTCTGCCAGTAGGCGCCCCTTTCTGGCTTCTTGCGTACGAGACGGACGACCCCAAAGCTTCCTTTGCCTAATATCTTGAGGACCTCGTAGTCGTCGGCAAGCTCGTTGTGCCCACGTTTCATAGCCCCGAGGCTTCTGGCCAGGAGAACGCGGGTCTCGCGAAGATGGTTCGTCTCTCGCTGGCGGAAGAGAGCCCGTCGCATATCTCTCTCCGCCGGGCCCACGCCATAGCAATGGTAAAGCTCGTTCTCCAGATATCTCCGGCGAAGCGAGCGCGGAGAGGGTTTATTTAATTTTTCATTAAAGTATGTCTCAAGATATATTTTAGCAGCCGCGGCTCTCTCGATGGTCAGAACAGTAGGCGCTGGGGGGTCCGTCCCTTTTTCTTCGATTGTAGTCAGACTAAGGTCTGTCATCATCGAGATTAAATCAGGTTCCTTGTGGTGGACTATGCTTGCCGATCTCTGATCTACAGGATCGTTGTCTTTGATGGATAGCTTCGAGTCGAATGAAGTCGCTAATGAAGTCGCCATCGTCGTACCGGTGCCGTTGATAGGCCCAGACGATTTGCCGCTTGAATTCGTGTTGCTGTTAGACGTTGACGCCGACAACAGGGCGGGAGCACTAGCTGGCAATTTTTGGTCTGCAGCTCTCTCAATTGAATGGACGGACGGCCTCGGCTTTCTCTTCATACGATGGATTACCGTCACGCCTCCCCCCAGTTGGCCTTTGATGAACGGCAGGGATATCTTTTTAAAAATGCCACGCCGGCCGGATGACTGCCGGCTGGAAGAGGCCGAGAGAGGCGACCATGCTGGCGATTCTTTCGTGGATTGACCCGGTGCTATGTGGTTGACGTAAGCCCACCCGTGATCACCATGAGACATCTTGTAAGTAGAGGGAGACTTACCGCTGTTGGTCAGTGTCCGCAAAAGCGAAATGATGGAACCCCGATGTCTAATGTTTCGTCTTCGCTCGTATCCTTCCGGAGAAGATGTGGACGTCGGCGACGAAGCTGTTGTTGATGGTATCTCCTCGTCTAGTAAAAGTGCTGCCATAGTGGCCGTCATGACGAGGCCTGTTGTGACGATATGGGACAATCATCAACAGTGCCGCCGATGTCATGAGCGGCAGCCGCTGTGAAACCTATACCATAACAATCAAAAGAATGAATTCTATCCAAACAGGCCTCTTCCAAAGCATGACATGAAGCAAAGGCCGTTAGTTGATGTTCTGTGACCGCGGCTCAGACATGTCTTCGCACCGAGGCTGTCGGACTGTAGAAGTTGGTGACGGAGAAAATGCAGGCTGGCTGACGAGTTGATCCAGCAGGTCTGGACTCATAGTTCAAATTTGGTTCATCCTTTCACTAGCAGCCCATGGAAGCTTCCTCCCAGGTAGATAAGGTAACCACGCATAGAATAAGCAAGAACAATTCACACCCAACGGATCCTGCTTTCCTGGCAGCGATAACAAGCGAATGGGTGGAAACTCAAACCTTATTTCGGGCACGGAAAGACACCTGGCTCAGGTGGGTGATACTTGCCTCTTGGGCTTGCTGTTGACTCGGGTTCGATTCTTAATAATGAGAATCGTTATTCACTTTAGCTTAACTGTCATGAGGTAGACAGAACACAAAGGCTGGCATTGATCACATTGTGACCGTCATTGGATGGGAGATGCAACGAGACAACCTCGTTTATTCATCTGGGGAATATCTGAATTAATCCGAGCTGGAGACTAAATACACGACGAGGAGATGCAATTCCCGAAATCAACTTTTGAGTACGCCATTTATGCAATGCAGACCTCGTCATCCCATATAACAACATCTGCTTCCCGCGTCTTGAGAAGACCGGATCCTCGCAGACTCGCGCAGGTTTTCAGAGACCCCAAAGCGCAAGATT
This sequence comes from Nemania sp. FL0916, assembly GCA_022578715.1. NCBI lineage: Eukaryota > Fungi > Ascomycota > Sordariomycetes > Xylariales > Xylariaceae > Nemania > Nemania sp. FL0916. The sequence goes on from MU390289.1 coordinate 78,955, forward strand.
ATATAGACAGTCGAGAGACTCGTCTAAGAGATGCTTAAACCAGTCGGGAAGGGCAGAGACCATGAACCAGATAGAATACATCCACAGTGGTATCCACGCACAAGGAACAGAGGACAAGAGTGGAAGAGTATGAACAGCAACGAGAAAGCGTGCTCCACGCCATGCAGGGGGCGTCGAAACACTCTCGCTTATTTGATACCGAGTAACTTGATATCAAAGATCAGGTCGCTGTTAGCCGGGATATCCGGTTGGGCTTTGCTGCCGTAGGCGAGGCGCGCAGGGATGGTGAGCCGCCGTTCTCCGCCGACAGACATTCCCTGTATGCCGATATCCCATCCTTTAATGACTTCCCCTGAGCCTGCCTTAAAGGAGAAGGGTTTTCCTTTCTTGTTCGCTAATTGGAGAGTCAGTTGTGAGTCTATAGTTTTGCCAGGGGGAAGCACATACAGTCGAAGACTTTGCCATCCGTCAATTTACCAATATATCGGACCTCAACACGGTTGCCTTTCTTGACGACCCGGCCAGAGCCAAGCTTACGATCATCGACGGTGACACCCCCAAGGTTTTTGACACCCAAGGAAGCCCCTTTCTCGGAGGCGGCAGAACCAGTAGGGCCTTGTTCGAGGTTCTTGGCAAATTGAACTTTCTTGTCACCCTTAGTGGGTGTCTCCTTAGATGCTTCAGCTTTGGCTTCCTCCTTCGCTACAGCTTCGCCCTTGTTGTTCTTGAGCTTCTTCTGCTGCTTCTTACTTAATTTGGATGTCGCAGCCGCATCGGCCTTAGCGATCATGTCATCCAGGCTCTCGGCCTCTTCCTCGGCAAGGCGCTTATTTTTGCCCTTCTTTGACTGGACGAGCTTGGGAGCCTCCTCTTCGTCTTCTGATTCAAGCTCAGTGATGCGAGGGTCCTGAATATCATCAAGTTCGTCGGCCTCAGAGTCGGAATCGTAGTCATCGATACCGTCAATGCCCTCGGGAAGATCATACTCATCCTCATCTTCCTCACTATCGGAAGCATCGTCCAGGTCAACAATGTAGTTGCCAGTGAGATGGATAGCGTGAGTTCCTTTGACAACGAAGAAGACCTGTTCTTCAGGGCTGATAGTAATGTCCAGTGTCTGTTGGTAGTTCTACGATATCGTCAGTATATATGAGAGGAAGAGAAAAGGCAGAAAAGCACTCACGCGTTCTGTATCTAGTGTGCAGACAACCAGCTCCTCGATATCCATATCGCTGGAGGATATGCTCTCATCGTCGTCATCGTCGCTAGAAGTTGCGGGCTCCTTTCCCTTCTTGTTTATCTTTCCATTAGGCTTGGCATCACCATCTTCCATCTCTTCGTCCGAAGCCTCGGCCTCAGCAGCGGCAATAAGCTTCTTAAGAGCTTCTGCCTTGGCCATTTTCGACTTCGCCTTGTCGCTAGGGCCGCCGTTGGGCTCGTCATCATCATCGTCTTCATCAGAGTCGTCATCATCGTCTCCAGCCATCAATTGCTGTAGGTAATCGTCGTCGATATCGCCGTCCAGCGAGGCGCGCTTGCGAATAAGTTTTAGAGTGGACCGAGGGACGTTAGGTATATTCCCGTCCTCATCAGGCTCAGGTGGCTCGGTAGGGTCAAGGGCGGCCATGGTAATGCGGTACTAGAATACATGCATAAGTAACAAGTTCGCTCCCAAAGCGTCGATAGTGACGGGTGTTATATCCAATAACAAACGGTGTTCGTGAGAAGCCCTCGTGATGCTTGTTGGTAAAACAAATACGTGGAGCACACTTACGCAAGCGTTAGGCATGCTATCCTCCTGCATGGCAGGGACCATGATGCCTAGAGGGGGGACCTCGAGTCCATAGAGCGCAACGGGCGTCATCGACGACATGTTGACTGATGTTGGCGCTGAGATGCGGCGTCGCGCGAATGTACAAGCAACGAATATTGCAACCGAAGAAACTGGACGTCGGACAATTAATTGTTTTGGGGAAAGAGACTGGACGTCCTGGTCCGGAGGGAAATGGAACGGAAGCTGCGATTAAGCCGGAAAAAAAAGTGAACGTGAAGAGAGGAATCGATGATCGATGGCTCGCTCGAGTTCAAAAGTTTTCAAGCAGCGAAGGGACCGAAAAAAAAAAAGTAGATAAGTAATAGGCGGCCCTGCTGCACACCGACCCCACTTTCCCCAAGCCAAAGCTTCTGCAGATTAACCCACTAGGGACCATTTAACAGGCACTAATGCGCCGCAAACTCCACCACCTACCCGTTGCGCCGCAACCTCCAACATCGATGGTATTACACTACTCCAATGGGTAGAAACTTGGTGGTTTTGCTTCGCGCCTGCATGAGATTACTGTGTAGTTGGTGAATGCATTGTCCAATTTAGGGTGTGTTTCTGCACATTGTACGTCCCGCGCTGGAGCCTGGCCATTGTGCTACAACACTTGCAGTCTTGGCATATTAGGCATATGCCGTGTACGGAAACATCAAAGCACTTGACAAACACATTCACTCTACCGACCTTGCATTTTCTTTAAACTCAGCAGTCATTTCCAGCAGGATGAACAGCCGAGCCAGTGGAAATGGCAGTACTAAATTATAGTCAAATGAGCGCCTAACAGTGTCACAGCATCAAGTGGTTTAACTATATATGTATGTGGGTGGTAAGTTCCGTCACTGATAAAATTTCTATTACCAAATTCATTTATTGTCCTCGCTGTGATGTTCACAAGCCAATATCGAACGCCCATCCAAAGATTTATCTATATCCATCTTTTGTTCAACTTCCGGTGTCTATTCACGCAGCGACCTTAGCCGCGCTACCGCTCGAGAGCGCACTCATCTCCTCAACATACTTCACCAAGTTCATTTCTTCGCCGAGAAGCCCATTAGCAAATGCTACCAGGAAACACAATGCAGGCAGGACGAAGAGATACTAACCTCCGGGATATTTCTGTGGCCGTTCCCCAACGTCGAGCTGCTCAAAGATGAACTCGACGAGTGGGCGGGGGAAGTAATGAGGCGAGGCACGGCAATATGCCGCAACGAGATCGTTCGCGTTCGTGACGCCGCCTAGTAATATATCACCAAGAAGTTTAGCGCAACAAACTTCCTTCCATTCTTACACGGGAAAGATGGGAAATGGCATACCGCTGGACCAGAAATTGCCGTCTTGCAGCCACCGCAACTCGTCACCCTTTAAGCTCTTCTCCCCATACCCCATTCCGCGGATGAGGTCCTGCATGGCACGGGGCCCGCAGACGTCTTTCCCCTTCAAGAGCCCGGCGGCGCCGCAGAGGAAGATGCCCGTGCACACGCTGAGGACGTCGACACCGTCGGTGGCGGCCTGCTTGGCCAGCCACTCCAGCGCGCCGGGGGGAAAGGGGCCGGACGGGTCGGGGCCCGGCACGTAGACGATGTTGAGCTTGCCCGGGGCGACTTCGAGGTCGTCGTAGTGGTTGGTCGCCAGCACGGTCTGGTTGGCGGTCATGGGGATCCTCTCGCCGGGTTGCACGGAGCCGATGTAGTGGATCAGGATCGAGGGCGCGCAGTCGATGGCGGGTTTGGGTACCAAGTCCTCCAGCACCGCCATGTACTCGTAGCTCAGCGACGCGAAGATGTCGATCCCCGCTGCGTCGAGCAGCTGGCAGTCCGTGGGGATGAAGACCCCGATATAGATGACTTGCCGGTTGTCTGGCGCGCGAGACACCTTGTTGATATCCGTGAATATAGACATTTTGCCTCGTATAATGCTTTCCGTCTATCAAACTGGGACAAGTTGGGATGCCGTGGTGTAATGCAAGGTCTACTTGAAACCATACATGTGTAAGGTTTTTGTATACCGTTTTATCGGATCACAATTGGACCTGGAACAAGACGATGTTTGTCTACCTTTATATTCCCCGAATGCTAGTCGCGGGTCTGTGATTCGAACCGCCGTGAAGTATTCTCCGATGCTGGTCGGCATTCTTGTTGGTGTTTAGGATTCTATATGTCTGGTAGGACTTGTGTCTGAAAAACCGTGTTGTATGATTGGTTGTTTCCGTATCGCTAGCTCCGGGCACAGCCGGACCTACAGGTTGGGATTGTTTCAAGTAGGCACGCTGCAGATACGGACAGCAGATTACTTTAGTCTAAATTGGCCAAAGAGAAGGCGATAAAAAAGTTCTCTTAGTCACTCAACAGTATAATCAGGGATCGACTCAACTACGGATGTCCTCATGAGCAAGACAGTAGGTATTATCATTCATAGCTGTTAGCTTTGATACCTAACAGCTACTGTAGACGCCGGCTTTCTCCTCCCCAGCCCGGCGTCGCGAAGTGCTGCTCGTGCCTATATACATTGTAATTAGGTATTATCGGGCTAGGTTTTTGCTCATTAGCCGGGCTGCTGTGCCATCACAGGCCCCTGTGTCCTAGCTGGGCTAGCCCGCTCCCAAATTGGACTGAATGCCTCTCGCATTCTCGAAGATGGTGCCGAAAGTCGGTCGCCCATCTTCTTCTCGCTCTTCCTCGCCGTATAAACGAATGCCGGTAGAAAGATTCCCCAGTCCCTGCATTGCGATCCTTGAACTCCGAGAGCCCAGAAAACTGATCCCATATCTAGAATGCCAATGCCGATGCCATGCATATCACATCATGTCCTCTATTTACACACTCTACTGAAAGCTGCTCTTCAAAAATTGCAAACGTTCGGCTTCCGACGGGCCTAGAGGGAAATCGAGAATCGAAGGTAGAAGCCCTCATGGACTGGCCTAGCCTTGGCTTAAACGCCAGTCCACGAGGGAGATATTAAATTCAAAAGGCGGCGCATCGCTATGAAAGAACTTCGGCTATGAATGACTTCGCCCTTTGCCGCGTGACTTTCTTGCTGACCGTATATACTAAGTCATGGGTGAAGAAGTGCATAAGCTGGGCCTGGGCAGAAGGGATCGAACCATATAATGGTGCAACGAGCGGGAATACGAGATAGTCGACAAAATTCGTCCTGAGGTTGCGGTGCGAAAAGCACATGCCCTTGGCCAGGCCAGCCTCTTGCATTTCCTTTTCACGAGTCGTAGCGCCAATCTTATGGAATCGCTCGTAGAGGAAAACCAGGAGAGCGCATTCCACAAGACCAACAGTCCGAAGTACTTTGCAGATCTGGAAAATCCAGCCAACATTGTGAGGGTCAGAGCCACCCTCAGTAACCGCCATGTATAAAGTCGACGTGACAACTAAGATGGTCATCTGAAGAGGTAGAAAATGGGCCTCGAATAGTCGGTGAGCAAGGAGGAAGGTTCGCTGCCAATCAGGTTCCTTAATTGTCTCAGTGATGACATCCGAGTAAATCCCGCTCTCCAGAGGTTGTTCGGGGTCCGCATCAAAATGATTTTTGATGTAAGAATCATTGGGATGTTTCCTATTGTTTGTTAGCAATCAATTGTAGCCCGGCAGGTCGGAATCATGACTTACAGTGCCAGATGAAGAGGGCGGAATGCTCTCGTGGTATGCTTGCGCTCCTGCCACAGCTCGACAATTTTCCTCATAGCGAAACCCACGTCCAAGGCTCCCCACATATGGCGTAGAGCCTGTTTGTAGCGTGCATTCATATCGTTGTAGACTCGCCTAACACCCTCGCCACCGTCGCCCTTCACATTAGTCTGGCTGACTGGGCTATGAATCGTCTTCACTGTTAAATTGCCGTTGAGAGCAAAGAAGCATTTCAGATACATGTGCAGATCTTCGCCAATGGCTTCGGAATCGCAGTCCCAGCCCCCTACTCTGTCCACGAGTTGAAGAGGAAGAGAATATACCGACGTGGGAGGAGCAATCGACGAGCCACGGTAGAGACCAGACATACCAGCAGCACCCCACAGGATATCGGCAACTCGTACGATTGCCGGGACTTGATGGGCGTTTCGGTCGAAGATGATAGGCGCAGCATACAATGTTGTTGTGGCAGTTTCAGGGTTCGACGTGTGCATGTTTGTGAGCAGAGCAAAGTAGTTCGAGGACAGATGGCTATCGGCTGAGCAGCAGAAGACGTCAGTACCATGTATCCGTTTCCAACATTGAACAGCCTACGTACCATCGAGCCCGGTAATGATCACGTCTTTCCTGATACTGAGAGGGTACTTTTCACTGAGTTTGCGTCCAGCCCAAGCCATATTACTTCCTTTTCCGGGGGCTTCTCCGGGAAGATCGAAAGGGTGCAGCGTAAAGTCGATCGACCGAAATTTCTTCACAAATTCTTGGATTATAGTCATGGCCTTCACCTCAACGTTTTGCTCGCGCGCTTCCATCGCTAAGTAGACCTTCGCACATGTCAGTCATGCTGTCTATAGCAACGCAGGGAGCCATAAACCGCGAGCGCTGACTGTGGCGCAGGTGCCCCCTACACAGTACTTAAATGAATCAACTCACATCGTATGTATCGCGCGCTAGCGGGTGCGAAGCCATAACATCCAATGTTTCCCGGAGTGTGTCCATCTCTTCTTTGTAGTTTGGAATAATAATAGCATGGATAACACGGTCGATACCGTTGTCCCCGTCCGCCATGAATTCCGTCTCTGTATCCCCTGCTTCGCTACCAGCAGTCGAAGAGGGCGATGTATTCGATATTTCTTTAGAGGACGTGAGGGTTTCCGAGCTGGAAAGCGACGTCAATGAACCGTGGCGACGATGCGACAACTTGTAATCCTTCAGCGATTTGCTGCGAGCGGTCCTCTCGAGACAGCGGGAAATGTCGAAAATGGACCACATGGACCGTAGCGGGAACGACGAAACCAGAACATGGATAGTCAAGCAGTAGTACGCAAAGACGAGAGTCCAGAAACCACCGCCGCTATACGAGGTGGGTGTCGTAAAGGTAATGCGAGCAGGTCGACTGAGCGAATCGCCCTCAGTGCGGGTGAGGGTGAATCCGGAGGCGGCGGCTTCGCGGGTTATTACATAGTATGCGAGGACGACAACGAACACCATGGCCAGGCCCGGCGCTCGTCTTGTCACCCATGTGAGGAGCATGGTCATGGATAAAGCCAGGCAACTGGCGGCGTGTCTAACAAGAGAGTGACAGCGCGATTAATGAGGACGGAAAGGAGGGACAGGACCGGTCGCTGGTGTATCGCGGGCGAGGCAGGAGAATAGCAGAGTTGGGAGAGAACGTGCACTCAAAGCGCGATGAAACTCAGTGCGCCCGCGAAGCTAGTACACGCTGCCATACACCACGGGGATAACAGTCGACCTCAGATAAGTGTGATGAGAAGGAAAGAAAAAAAGGTACGGTAGCAGAAAGAAAATCCTAGTGCTGGTAGGGGAAAAGCGAGTCGGGTTGGGGCGCGCAGAATTACATGGGGCGTAACGACGAAGGTAACAATAATGCGAAAAGGGGAGCCTTGTTTTTTTTAGTACGGGGGAGATTGAAATTAAAAGAGAGATTAGCGGCCACTTAGGGAGTACACAGTGAGAGGTAGCTTTGGGACGGGAAGGCAGCTAATGCTACAGGGGGAGGGGCCTAGGCTAGCGTAGATGAGTCGGAGTACTGTGACTTCTACATCCACACGTGTACTGTACTTCGTAGGCAGTACCACCTAATAAATGACTGTTGAAAACGGCTTGTCCAGATAACTTCATGGTGCACAAGTCATCCTATTGGCTCACTACATACCTGATGCCCAAGCAGGTATCTCGAGTACGCACACTTCCAACCTGTGGCAGTTTGCTCAACTCCACAATGTCTCATACCTCAGGCAAGTACCTCCGATAGTTCACGAGTCGAAGTGGCTTTGACATGCACTTAAAGTAGGTACCTAAGGTAGGCCCAACTCTCTTTCAAGAAATCTGGAAATAGACATCGCAGATTTCCACCTACCTACAGACCACATACCCAAGTAGGTAATGGATGGATCTCTTGCGCCACTGCATAGGGACAACTTTGCAACAGTCAAACAGATTCTCCAGAGAAGGATTCGAGTGCAGCCAACTGGTCAAGCAGGCAGGCTTGGTATGATGCCTATGTGGCACAAAAGTCCTGGCAGGCTCAGTCAGTTCTGTGTAGCTAACCCCAGTATTCTATAATTATACGCCACTACGAGTACGCTACATGGTAGGGCTGTGTTACAACTATAAATCCTACAACCATCACTTTAACCCGCGGCTTATCTAACAGAATCAAGTCAACCCCTCTTTGAATATGCCGTGTATGGAACGAGAGTACTCGAGCAGTTGAACATGTGCGTACCTACCGTTTAGCTATTGGATTCCAACTCCAGAATTAGGTCGTCTTGTGACAACATTGGCCGCCCACGATGCCTGTCTATAGCGTGCAGCCGATATGCTGTGTTGCTTATCAATACTGCTCCCTATCTAAAGGTTGCATGTTTAGAGAGAATCAACTGCACAAGTGGTGTTGCATTGCATGTCCGCAATCAGATGCTCTAACATCTTACTTGGTGGGGCTCATCAAGCTCAGTCCATCCCGTCGTCTTGAATTTCGTCATTTATCTACGAATTAGTGTGTAAGGCGGAATGAGGAGAGCTGCCGTGTGACCAAGGGTTGTAATTGTGTTTGCACTCTTATCTCACCCGAGGTGATGGGACACGGCACGTTCAGTCTTTTCAGCTCTTGAATCCGGCAGAGAAAATGTCCATTGTTCCCCTTATGCGTAACTACGGTGTACAGGCTGACCGTAGTGGATGGTTACCTAGAGGAACTGGAGGTGGCATAATTAGTACGAGTTGATTTGTCTCTGAGGCCATACTACTCCCCATCGTGGGTGGTATGTCCGTACTGTTCAAGACTTAGGTTAAGTGTTTGTGGGCTGCACAAGTACTGGTACTTTTGAAAGAGAAGCTCTTTACGCCTAGCCTGCACGTTAGTGGCACCACATCTGATATGATATCATGCCCGGCACTAATAGTACGCAGCACGAAGTACTAATAGTAGATAGTAGTACCTCATGTAGTAGATTTATGTGTAGTTCTAAACTCTGAAAAACTTTCTGCTTGATACTACTAACAATTATTGTATTTCTACATAGCTCGTGCTTTATCCTTATTTAGAGTAGGTATTGTGAAGATAAATCCTCGCGCACCCCTCTTGGGCAATTGATCAAACCCCACAAATGTGTATTTAGTGATGGTAGCTCGGGTACCGGCTCGCCCGGAGCATCTAGTGCGGTTTTTGTACTTGATGCGCGCAGATGTACCCGTTGCCTCATAGCGCACGGTACTCGAGAATCTGCCTACAGAGTACGAAGTAGCTATTTCACATAATTCAAGTGTTTCTCACAGTTCCACGCTTCTAGCATAACAAAAAAAAAAACTGTTCAAAAATAGACGGCCGGACTAAGGGCAGATAGGTTGTGTATATGGCTTATGTGACACAGCGTATTCCTCGCTTTCCGATACAACGTAGCCAGGTCTGGATGGTAGGCTGTGTTTTTACCGCGTTTTAAGATTATAACAAATTAGGCTTAGGGCAGCAAACTGAACCGCGACATGGCTATGTTTTATGCGCGACTGATACTTCGAAACAGACAGAAACGGTTAGATTCGACAAAACGGTTCATCATGCCGTATTTACATCTTGCTAAATCTTTTCGAGCCTACAACAGAAGCCTACAAGTAAATACAACTCATTTCTATCATCATCCGAACAGCGAACCCTTTTAGGTACTGATCAGTAAAGTTATAAAGAAATTCCTTACCGCCATCGCCAATTCAACACGTCACATTAAATCCTCCTCAACATTCCATGGTCGGAGGCAATGGTTGAGGCCGAACTAGCGATGGCTCTCTATCCGTCTTGTTTCAAACAGCAACTGGTAGGGCACAGTCGATAAAGTCTACGCAAATGTGGGCAGCGTCTCATCAGCCCTGTTGAAGCTGCATGTAGTCTGCTATGATGACTGGCGGCAGTCGTTGCTAACTTTTGTTACGCATATGACTTCGCTGCCGGCACAGGCTTGAAATGATGACCGGCCTCAACGCCAATTAGCGCTTCTCCGAGAGTTGCTTATACCGCACCTCAAGCAATCCACGTCCGGCTGCCGTCCGCTTGACCTGCTGTCTTACCCGGTAGTCCGCTGGCGGGGAAATGCCCCTCTTAAGGATCGGAGCACTAGCGGCGCATTTGAGCCAAAAATTGGGCGTTCTGAAAGCACCCAGTTCTTGAGGCCAACTTCTCGAGACACTTCCTGACATGCTCCATCTAGCGGCAACCAATTGCACCAGTTATGGACAAACCAAGTGAATCTGAACATAGCTCTAGGGAACTTGCTCACAACACTAGCAAGCATGTTCTACCTGGTTCCGTTGTCCGACCTAGATGTATTTTCTACGGCCGTAAAAGTGTTTCCAACACGGATGGTTTCTTGATCAGAGTCTGCAAGAGCTGTGTCCTGTTGGGCACTTGGCCACGCATTCAATACCATCAACCTTATCCCGGTCGACCACATTTCCGAAGTCGTCATTGCCGCAGTCCCAGACCCGATGTCGGCTGAAGCAAGCGGCCGTTACGTCGCTGCATACCCGAGACTATGCACGAGCAGGTTCTTCTCAGTGCTAATCTACCAGGACTACGACGTTATTCGATTCAACTGCGAGAATGGAACACGCAGCCTGGGGAATTCACATGCTTAGTTCTGTCGAGACCATGAGCAGATGTCCCCCGCGCTAATGTGATGATATTTTATGAGCGTCAAACCTCAAAACCACTTTCAGAGGGAGGCGATGTGAAAAGGTACCTATCTTTTATGGGGATAAACGGTTTATAGAGATCAAACAACCCGAGGACACATTGGCAATTGAGCCAACATGCAGCGGTTGGTTCTCCAGTTCTGGCAGCTTACGTGGGACAGTGCTTTTGGCCGAGTTGTGGCCCCGTGATAATTATTATAAGAATCACGAAACTTCTTAAAGCAGGTAGGGCAAGTTACTGCTAAGAACAATTTGACGGCCTAGAAATACTACACAGGCAGCGCCTATCTAGAATTCACTCACGATCATGTTCATCGCTAGAATACCATTGCAGATGTGATAGATTGAAGGTCTGGTAACTATTTTGGAAATCTGCCTGCCCATAACCATACTTAGCCACAGTCATAGCTACCCCGACCAATTCGCGTTCCGCTTTCTTGTGCTGAAGTTCTGCGTGCTTGCACTTGCGTTTAGTTACAGCTGCTTTGCTCGCATAGAGCAATATATTGTTTATGGTTTTGTAAGAAGAATTACAATACTAAAATCTGTAGAACAAAACGGTTGTTTTCTCTTTAATTCAGCATATTTGCGGTAGTTCTCCGTATCGTACGTCCATTTAAATTTATGCAAGCTCGTTTATCTTGGCTTGTGCAAAAGCGGGCTCTGCCAGTGCTTAGAATGGGTTAGGCGAAGTTCCTGTTCAGAATTGGGACAGTAAAACTTAGCTGACAAGAACATGTTATTTGGTTCATGTGACAGACCAGAACATCTAAATAGTGGGGGTTTAATTTCCAATTAGCGAATCATAGTTAAGAAAATACCACGGGCTCGAACCTGAGGTGCACGCAGAAAAACGAATTTCTCTTTAGTTTGAAGGCAGGTTTCACCTCCTAATCGGGCACTGCATTGAGGCATTATCTTGCGATGGCAGGAAGCAGAAAACGTCCATATCCTGCGCATACAGTTAACTGATCATTCAGGATTATTTTACGGAGTATAGATTCACTCGCCAATCAAATCACGCTCCTTACTAGAAATACTTAAGCTAGGCACAGTTAACCGCACTGTCCTATGTGCAGTATTTTCTAAAGACATTTTGCTTGCATAGGCGGCCTCCGAAACTTTCCTCTCCCTACCCCGACGCTACAGTCTACTTACACCACATCACTGCAGAGCGAACTCATACTACGCTGGCCATGCTCATAATTGATTGGCGCCAGTGGGTCAAAGCTGGCAATCGCTGTTGGCGCTTTGCACGGCTGTTACCCGCAGTCCAATACCCTATCCCTTTAATGACTGTTTCAGCACCAGTACTTCGACATCGCTCTAACCAGTAATAACAACCCCGGATAAGAAGTTCTGATTGGTTGGATACCCCCGCTTAGTGCTTACGCAAAGTACTGGTGCCGAAACAGTCATTAAAGGGATAGCCCGGTTTCTGATAATTAGAGCTCTTCTGAGCTATTCTAGCCTCCTTATGTGTGTCACATGTTACAGCACTATTTGTTGCACAAGCTGATAATAACTTAATAAGCTTCACGCCAAATCACATTTCACCCACTGCCGCACTATTGTTTTCTTATAACAACATTACCCTTAGCAAGAAGTAGGTGGTTATTCTGGCTATTCTCAGCAGCAAGCACGTGTGTTACTGGATGAAAGTCACAATGCCTCATAGGTTGGCAAGCGTCAGACTATTGACCGCTTGGCTAAGTTTGATTATATGATGCGGAGAGCTTTCACCAATAATCGCAACAACCCCAACTCATGTGACCAGCAACGTCTAAGATTGAACGACGCATTATAGATGGACTTACACATATTACCAAGCAAGATAATGACCTGACTCCAGCCGGGCTCTGCTCTTCTACATTAAACAGGCAGCAGCCAATTCCCTTACGAAACGGCCTGTGCGTACGATCGACTTCCTAGGAAGTCGGGCTGACGGCCTCCTTTTCCACCAAAGAACCATTTTGGCCCCCACCTACCGCGTCTGCCGACCGATTGCAACCAAAGTCTGACATATATACCTACCTATGCATACGCCGTATACTAACTGAATCTTGGCATCTTGAAATTAATGATTGTCAATACCGTGATGATCTGATTAGACCGTTAAAATAGCTAGGTGAGTACATAGGACATTGTCGCGAGCTTCTGTTCTCAACATCAGATGATTCTAGTGGTTGCTGCCTATATCGAACCCCTTATGGGTGCCTCGCATATAATATCTGATCGATATACTTAGAGATGGTCGGCACTATCCACTACTCCAGACAAGACGTAATAAGTCTTGGCGAGTATGATTTTCACTCACTCACTTACACAACAACAAGCGCATACGGAGTAGAATTCATTCTATTCCTTCCTCCGGCGAGGAGGCCGAGCTTCGCATCACGATCCTCCTCTTCGTTGGGGCCAGGATACTTGGCATCTGACGTTCTCCAGATTTACGTCCATCACTCCTCTCTTCTTATGATGAGGAAAACGCTAACAAGTCGTGCTTTGGAGGAAGTCTCTCTGACACTAATTGGCGATCTCAATCTTTACTACGGTCCTAGCAGCTTGGAGAAGGGCCGTCACTGCGTAAACCGCTAATATCTGAAGTAATTACTTAGGAACAGTCACGATTATGATGAGGATGCATTTCTATCGCGTAGATTGGTTTTTTGTTTGTTTCAAGCAGCTAGTCTTATAATTCTTCAGCTTTGTATATACTCGTTCTGGAAATAGATAAAGCAGCATACGGAATCTGCGAGGCACACTCTATTGAAACACTATTCTAACTTGTTAGGCATAGAGTGGTTCAGGGGTTGTCTACGAGAGAGTTATTAGACACGCATACGGTCCCGCGTACATCAATACACCCAGCTAATTAACCTACAGCACGAAGAAGGCATAATCAGAGAGCGACTTGAAAGGTGGCTGGGAGTATGTACGGGTCTTACTTCCGTGTATGTTAAACAACACGGTCTTGCCTGGCTGTGTTACTAAGGCGGAGTATGGTAGATCGGCTCCAAGCAAAAAGCTCCTGGACATAGGCACAAGTGAGTATACGATAATTCCCCAACTTGGATATTAGATGTAGTCAGGCATCAGATGCTTGATCTATTGAATAGTGCCGAGGGCCTAGCTTTCTATGCGTGTTACAAGACGTAGGCCTGAATTACTTCCAACACTTAACTCCTGGCCTTCCAGCTTTTGTCATTATGACAATTGAGTAGTGCACTCGCATCTGTATCACCAACACAACGAAGCCCAAGCAAGTCAGGCCCTAGTACACACATCCGTCCTCTCTTGATGAGTACATCAGTACTGGCTGGGTGCCTATACTGGAGGTACTCTGTGGCTCACTGGACCCTGTATATCCACTTATTGGACCCGGAGCTGACATCGGGAGCGTAGTACCGGTATTCGGAGCCACTGCCACCAGCACGTGTTGAATTCTATGAGGAATCTCAAATGACCATAACGATCTCACATTACGCGTGCTTCTGAATATTGTGCGGCGATAAGTCAGTGGTTATCGGCACATCGCATATGCACTAACGTGACATTAGATTATCGAATATCCTGGCGTATACAGAAAGAAATTGTACCTTTCCGGGCCTACTGGGCCAGCACTCCATATCAATTGACCGATGAGTTGCTTTGACGGCGTTATTATGCCCGATATTTTATTATAATTCAAACGTTCTTATCGAAAAGTTTGGTGATGGGTTTTGCAGACTGTTCTAGTGTCAGCGAAGCTCGTTACGGGTTAATTGCGCAATACTCACATCGATAAATTTCTCGAGTTCCTTATCCAAGTTCGACAAATCGTCTTTCCGCCGCTTATTATCGGCGATGAGCTTCTGCTTACGCCTCAGCAGCTCCATACGCTTTTGCTCGAGGGCCTCTCGCTCGTTCCGTTCGTGCTCGATCCGCGCGACCATCAGACTATTCTCGTCGTCGGCTTCATGCTCTGGCTTGAGAGCTAGAAACTCTTCGACGGGTATAAGAGGAAGCTGCTGGTACGAGTGACTATTTTGCCATTCTATTAGCTCGCGTGCCATTTCAGAGACTGAACAGCAGTATGCGCCACGAATACTGTCTAGAGAGGGGATATCTGGTGAATCCTCGACAGCCATAGCACTGCCGATCCCATGTCTCTCATTATGATCTTTATTGGTAGGGGTTATTCGATTTGAGCTTGAGGCGGGGGAAGCCAGTACTACTGGCGTGGTCTGTCCCTCTTTTCTGGCGCCTTGGCCATAGGAAGAGCCGGGAGCAATGGGCACTGACTCAAATGATTCACAGGCGGCGATCTCGCCTTGTAAGTGGCGCTGTTCGTAATAGAGATTCTGAAGCTGGAGGTGTAGACGGTCGACTTCTTGGCGGGCTTCGGAGGTCTGGGCCTTCGTCTGACGCGCGGCAAAGTTGGCTGCCCTGTGCAGGCCGCGGAGTTGTGCTAAGTTGGTGATCAAGAGCTTCTGCTGCTTAGACGTCTCAAGTTGGGCTTCGGTCGATGCGGCGTCGATGGGGCCGACGGCGGCAATCTGGTCGACGAGGTTCAGTGCTTGCTGGCGTGTGTCTTGCGAGGCTGCAAGCACGGTCGCGAGGTCTGCGTCGGTCACTGTCTCGTTGACAGCCATGGCTATTTTTGCTGCAAATGGTAGGTAGGGGCCAAATATGCTATGGTATGTTTGAATCGTGAGATCTGGTTGACGCGGTTGTTGAACTTTGTAGTTGGTTTACGAACTGACCAATCGCGGCTGACCCCAGACAAGGCGCTGCTATTCAAGGTGTTTTGGGGGCTGCCGTCGTTTGCTTGCTGGTACGAAGTAGGTAGCGGGCTGGTTCTAGGCCTGGATAGGTGGGCTAGAAGCTTTCTCTAGGTAGGTAGTACCCAGGAGCGATCCCCGAAGTACTTCGTATCTTTTAGGGGAAAGTCGGGGAACCGGTACAGTACATTGCTTGGTGGTTCTTGCCTCTACTCAGCTTAGCACATTCAGAACTGCATGCGCCGATTCTCCGTTTTGGTTGGCCCAAAGAGAAAGACGAAACAACTTGAGCCAACTGCAACAAAATACTGCAGAGGAGGGTACCAGGGTACTTTACAAGCGGAGAGCATCCCTGACAATGTTAGCGCGACCCTTTGTCCGCCTGTCAATTCAGCTCCAATAGAACGTGGTTGCACCACTGGATTCTATCTTAACTGATGCAATAACATGCTGGCACCAGCTGCATCGCGCATTAGCTCTCTGGATCTACTGCGTACAGCTGCACGGCTTTGATATGCCGTCGCATAATGTACATGTATCTACTCAGCTGCTGGGCGTTGCTTTTGTTTGGATATTGCTTCCAGGCGGCATTTTCGCATTCGCTTCTTTATAATTGTCAGTGATCATGCTAGGTACCTAGTGCCATGCTAGCTGTATGCATGTATGTATACTACAAGGCTAGTACTTCGTACTCAGTAGATGGAATTGCCCTTCGGCGCGCCGGCATCCACACCGCATGTATCCTTGCTCCGGTTTATTTCAAAAATTGAGGCCGGGGTTTAATTACCGATTTGCTCTTTGAGCTGCTTTCGAGGTCGCTCTCACTTCTTGACTAACAACTACCTAATTAACCCTATTCCTAATTTCCTAGTATACTCCTTCTACCGGAGTTGTTGTGTCCTCTTCATCACTATTTTGTAATACATACTACTTCGTATTTCGTAGGCATTATCCTTTTCCCTCACTTTAGCCTACGATTCACAAGATACCAAAACTACGGATCTCACGGCTGGCCCCTGAGTCGCCCGATCCCGTCTCGCATAAGGAACCAGCTCCACCACCCGTCACCACCGACTCATCCCAGCCGGCCAATCTCGGTTCGCGGTCGATCGCATGTGATTACATATCGGCCCCCATTTGCGTTCCTAGTTGCTGATGCTGGTGTTGGGTCGTGCTGGTGCAGCCGTGTCTAATCTGTGGCGACGTGTTGGTGGATAGTGTCATGAATGCGCGTCTCTCGCTCTCTGCCCCCATTTCATCCTCTTTCTTCATCGGAACCGGCCCAATCCAGCACGGCCTTTCTCAGTTAGCCTGCCTCTAGTGCACGGCAGCCCACGTCTTATACAGACTCTTCTCTCCGCACCTCGTTTCCTCAACGTGACATACCTACCACCAACTATCACCTCCACCATGTCTTGCTCATCGTCTTATGCCCTTGGGTCTGTTCAAGACGCCCCAGATGCCTCGAGCTCCGGCGCATCTATCCGCGATGAGAGAATGCGGCGCCGTCGCCATTCGTCTTTTGTCCCTCATCGCCGCCGAAAATCTCTGGTCAACCACATAATAGATGGCGAAGAGGCGCTCTTACTCAAGGTAGCATCTCAGGTCTCCGGTCAATAATCAACGGCTCTGCTAACACAGATTTAGCTCGATCTTTTTCTCTCCGACCTAGAGCGTCGCTTAGAATCCTTAGAAGGCTACGGCGATCTCATTTACCTCGATGCTAGCATTGCGAAAACCTTCTCGACCCTGCAAGCCGTCCGAGAAAAATGTTCCCAGGTATCCGAGGAAGTCATTGGTGCCGGCCGCCGTCGGCTGCAAATCATGGTCGAAACAGTAGATGCTAGGTACCAGGGAGCACTAGCGAGAGCCGAATCGATGAACGAAAAGGCTCGCATGGGTGTTGAACTGCTGGACAATATGCTGGATGACTTCGAGTCCCGCGCCATCAAGTTCCGGGACATGGGATTGGCGAACGCGGCCGGAGCCGCTGAAAGTCTGATGGGCGAAGGTCGAAGGGTGATGGACGAGGGCCTCGAACGTGCCCGCGGCGTAGTCGACGGTGGTATCGGCCAGGCTATGCGTGCTGCTAAGTCTATGGAAGAGCATATCCAAAGTGCCATTGCACAGGCGCGTGAGCAGGGCTTGCTGAAATACGACGAGCTGCCTGTTCCGTGGAGGGTGAATCCTCATATTCTGAAAGGGTATCGTTTCTCCGACTCGAAGATTGAGTGTGTCCGATCCGCGTTTGGAGCATCCAACGAGACTGTGAATATTTGGTCACACGCACTTGGTTTTTTCCTGATTCTATCAGTCGCCTTCTATTTTTACCCGACGTCCACCGACTTTTCTCTCTACACCAAGACCGACGTTTTCATCGCAGCTGTGTTTTTCTTCGCCGCCTGCAAGTGTTTAGTTTGCAGCACGGTATGGCATACGATGAATTGCGTCGCGGACCAGACCTTAATGGAGCGATTCGCATGCATCGACTACACTGGCATTTCATTACTGATTGCTGCATCAATCATGACCACCGAGTATACAGCCTTCTATTGTGAACCAGTTTCCCGCTGGGCCTATATGACAGCCACGGCGGTATTGGGTATCGCCGGCACCATTTTGCCATGGAACCCTACTTTCAATCGCCAAGATATGGCTTGGCTGAGAGTCGGGTTTTTCATAGGATTGGCGACTACTGGCTTCATGCCAGTTCTCCAAATTATCTTCACCCGAGGTCCGGCTTGGGCTTATCAATTCTACCTCGACTCGAACTTGGTGAAATCACTCGCGGTTTACGTCATAGGAGCATGTGTATATGCCAGCAAGATTCCGGAGAGGTGGTATCCCGGCTGTTTTGATTTCTTTGGCAATGCCCACAATCTTTGGCATGTAAGTGGCATCCTTTCCTTGTCAATCATATTGACACCACGCATCTAACCAGATGAATAGTTGGCCGTCCTTGGGGGCATTCTCTACCACTATATTGCCATGCTACAGTTCTTCTCGGGCGCCTTCGAAAGAGCTCAGCTCGGGTGCCCGGCCTACTAAGAATCGAAACTCAAGATGGAAAAAACGAAAATAGAATTACTAATATCTAATGGGACTCCGGTACTCATGATATCTACCACAGTACCTCTCTCATTGCCCCAACCCCCCGCGGGTACATCGGCACTACACTAGAGTCACCGCCCTTTGTTCCCAACGATGCGCACCAACGACGGCCACAACGCCTTGGCGTGAGCCTATAAAAGGGCAAATACGCCTGCCACAGCCATCATGACGATGGAGCACATGATGGGTCGATTTTCTTGAACAGCAGTAGAAATCTGTACCACAGACGGGATAGGCGCGGATGGCTGTACTGTTGGCCGCGGAGCTGATGGTCGTGCGACCGACGGCTGCGGCATTGACGGCTGCGGCATTGACGGCTGCGGCATTGATGATGGCGGCTGGAACGATGACGGCCGTTGGACCAAAGGCGGAGAGGACGTGTTCGCAATCTGTACGATTGCAGGACTCGTGAAGGACGGTGCGGGTGCGCCGCCACAGGCTACCTGTGACCCCACGACAAATTGAGTACGGAGCACGGTGACGAGCCGCCGGTCATCTTGGACATTGGAACCCATCGCATCCATGGAAGCCGGCGTCGGATTGGCTGTGAGGAAGGGCGAGACAGTAAACGTGCGACTATCGCTGCCGGTCGGTGCGGCCACTGTGGGGTCGGGGGTCATCATCTGATCGGTTGCGGAGCGCGGGAGGTCGAAACCGTTGCTCCGAGCGCACGACTCCAAGTCATCGCCCTATTTATTTCGCGCCGGTTAGCAAGTCAAGCTCAACTTCGGGATTCCCCTATAACGATCTCCGATGGCAAAAAACCTACCTCGACACAGCAATAGCCCGCCACCGGCGCACAGTATTCGCCTCTGTTGCAGAAGCCGTGATCTAGAGGGCAACATGTCTGCATACGTTCATTGCTGTCAGTCAGCCAGGTCAACAAAAGCTGGGCCGCGGTTCGCCGGCTCACCTGTCCCATGGCCGGGTTGATGCACGACCCACCCTCCGGTCCACCGCACGGTATGAA
The DNA here is from genome assembly GCA_022578715.1 of Nemania sp. FL0916. NCBI lineage: Eukaryota > Fungi > Ascomycota > Sordariomycetes > Xylariales > Xylariaceae > Nemania > Nemania sp. FL0916. The sequence continues at coordinate 98,464 of MU390289.1, forward strand.
GCCCTTGCCGTACGTCTCCTCGCAGGTCTTCAGTTGCCGTCTTTGAGGCGACGCGTAACGCGGCGAGTAGCCCTCGGTCACTCCTGCCAGTAGCGCAAGCGCCGGCAGAAGAGACAGGAACGATGAGATTCGTGTAGGAGCCATTGCGCTACACAACGGTGAGAGGCTCGGGATGTGGTAATTTAATATTGGAGAATGACGAACTTTCTCAACCGAGACGTCGAGTAAAATGACGGGTCTGGGAAATGGAACGTGTAGAAGGCGCTGGCGAGGATAGAGAGACGGCTTAGACAGACGGGATTCGTTAGAACCTATATAACTGCGAGCATGCGAATGGCAATGGTAATGGCGAAATGGCCCGGGAAGGTTATCGTATCGCTGCTGTTGATGTCGAGATAGATAGGCTGGCTGTAGATCTTCTAAAGACGGCGGCGACTGGCCTCTTATAATTAATATCTACCTACATAATGACAGCTCCCGCAAGTGACACGCCGGGACACGCATCTGCAATTATCGCGAACCCGCGTTCCGGGCAAAATCGATATATTTGAGCCCCGCATTGCTCATACGTGCGTGTAAAGCTGCGCTGAGACGAGCGCGGTGGAATTTGCGGCGTTCATTAATAATTGCGTTCCTTTCATGCTTCGCTCTCCCTCAGACGCGACGCGACGCAGAGACAGGACGAGACAAGACAAGACAAGCACTGTCCCCGAAGAGTAGGTAGAAATAGCGTGGTCGCGTTCGCGTCGCGCGTAAGGGATAATTATGTCGGACAGAAGAAAAAGAAGGAAAAGAAGAAAAAAACTTCTTCTACGACCTTAGGCTAGCTACTGTAATTCAACGAAACTAATACCATAAGTAGACGGACGGCATGCCACGGCGAGACATTGCGCAGCCGCACTATTCACATTGCATCAATCAACCAGGTCAGAGACACGGCACTGGCGAGCCGAGCCGAGGCTGAGTATTATAGGTTTCCATTATTACATTCGCGCCCGCTCCTGGCTGTTTTAGATAGAATATCTCTCTATGCTTGCATGCCGCCTAAAGCAAGCCCTTTTTATAGTGTATCGCTAATTAATTATCTCATACCCGTACCCTTTTTATACTTGTTTGTTTGCTTAAAATGCTCCAGTAAGTAGTAGTAATGACGCCCATGAATAATATGCAGTACTGTCCTAAGTATGTATACAAGCGCGGCGCCAAACCAGGCTTGCGCGCATGTGTATGTATATGCCCTGTCAGTCGTAACGTCGTGCACCGTAAAAATACGCTTTCGTGATCGATCGTATATCTCGTCGTCACGAGTATCATAATATAATACAGACTAGCCATCTTTGCTAGCCAGGACGCGAAGAAGCCGCAAAACCAGTCTCGCAATCATAGGGCGTGGTTGACGATCTCTTCGTATACGTCATCGGGGATCATCTTGATGATAGCTAGTGCATGGGCTTTGATCTGGTCTGCGTGTAGAGTCGGGAACGATCGTAATAGCTTGTTAGGGCTACGCAGCCGAGTTAGCATTACCGTTAGGCGGTATAGATATGAAGAACAAAAGACAATGGTGGTTTAACCGACCTTGTGGAATTGAGCAGTTCGCCGCGCATCATGATGAGCTGAGCAACGATGCAGAGAATGTTCAGGTGTGGTCCATACGCAAATAGGAAATCCCACAGCCGCAATACTTCGGGCAGAGGAGGTGTGCATGCACACAGGGTCAGAACCGAGGGGAAGGCGTATATCTCAGCTGAGAGACCTTTTGATGCGAGGTAGAGGCTCAGCTTGGCATCCACAATGCTCAGGACCTTATCAACAAGCACAAGACCGCGGTGTACACCGTCCATGGCTCCACGGATATAAGCCGGACACTCCTTGGTCAGGAGCTGGTGGAAGGCCACGAAGGCCTCGGCCTCGCTGCGGGCGGCGTACAAGAAGGGCGCGGCCAGCACGTTCATGCCCTGCACGTAGGTGCCGGGTTCGGAAGCGTTGGCATCAGATCCCTCGGTCGTGAGGGTCAGGGCGCGGGCGCGGGTCTTCGCAGCCGGTGAGGATGAGGATGCGACGGCCTGCGAGACAGAGACATCGCCACGGGCGGGACTGCCGGGGTTGCTGGCAGGAAGAGATTGCCGGCTGCTGGTCGGGCGGCGCTCCTCGTTGGCGTCGTGCAACATCCAAGCGACAGCATTGAGCAGGCGGATTAGGCTGGCCTCGCTAACACGGCGGCGAAAGAGAGGATCTGTGGTCAGGGTTCGGAAGGTGTCGTTGCGTATCTTGGGGTAGGCAGGCGAGGGACCGCGGTGGATCAGCTTGAGATAGTCTTCGGTGGCCAGCACCGTCGCGTCGAGCAGGATCAGCCACGTGTATATGCGGCCGGACGACATGCCGTCAATATCACTCTTAATGCCCTGGTCCAGGACCTTGAAGCGCATAGTCGTGAGGGCGGCGGCCACGTCGTTGTCGTGTGGGCCATCGCGCACCAGCCTATCCAGGCTCAGACTGTCGGCAGCTGACGGCGTCCTGCTGAGCACCGCGCGTCTCGTGTGCGTGTGCAGTGCCGAAGACGAGCCCACGGCACGCAGGCTGGGCGGATTCGGATTACCGCTGGCGTCTGAGTTGGCGCGGTGGCGCTGCGGCGAGCGGTTGAGCGCATGAGCATGAGCATGAGCTTGTTGGGCCTGGCGTCGTGTCGGTGAGATGTCACGCGAGTGCGCTTCCCGGAGCTTCTGCTGTGTGAGCGCCGTCGCCGTCGTTATCGATGTCGCTGTCGATGTCGATGTCGATGTCGAAGTCGCTGTCAATACCGATGGGCCGCCTATCCTCGACGCGGCGCCCAGGTTGTGTGCTGATTGCAGCTTACGCAGCGTCCTCTGCGTCCGTGGCGTCAGAGGGGCATTTGGCTCGAAGCCAAATGACGATGGCGGAAAGAAGGAAGGCATCGCCTCTCTCGTGGGGCTCGGCATCTTGTTTTATCTCGTGATATCTTCTCTCTTTGCGTATCGGAGATCGCTAGGGTGAGGATGCATGCGTGAAAGCTATCTCGTACTATCAATTGGGTACGAGCATCAACGTATGCCGTATACCTTCGCTTTTGGAGCTCGATATCAAAGTGTAGCTACTTCGTAGTAACGGCGAGGTTGGGTGAAGTGGGACTTCATTGTAGAGTTTAAGCTTAGTGGCTTCGGTACCGTACGGTACTACGGTACGTTGCCCCGTACAGTACATTAGCGTTCTGCACCAAAATTAATTCCTTACAGGGACGCGTACGTCGCGTGTCGCGTTACCTTATCTGATAGACAAGATCATTTGAGGCACAATAAAATTCATGCCATTATTACCTCCTAGAGTTACTAGGTACTACCTAATGTTACGTGCAGCACAATGTAAGCATCGCCATTATTTATGGAAACAATGCTCCTTTTAAGTTGCTATTCGATCTTCTAAAATTCTTCTAACCTGGAAATAGGTATAGACTACATATTTGGGCTGCAGATGAGGATGTGGTATGTACTGGTACGGAGTACCTATCTATAGATATTTGTCTGAGCACAGTGACGTTCTGTCCTGGAGATGGTGGTTATATGGTAGCGACCTGTATTCCGCTATTGCATGGTAAGCCCAACGCATGCATTGGAAATCAATGTCCCTAATGCACCCCGTACTGCCCCGTGGTCCATCTTAAAACGGCGGCCAAGGATGGAGATCTTGCATATCCAAGATACAATCTAAGACCCTGCAGACAGATACCTAGTTGTCTCCCTCCATCTGACAGAGTGGGAAGATAATAACGGTCTGCTGTAGATAGGGATGAGGATAGGGTAAATCAAACAAAGGTCTGCGAGGGGCAAAAACTGTGTACGCTCTCGTTCGGGACCGTGCTAAACTATAAGTCTTTTGAAAGCGCTGCGATACCTATTGGGAGTCTACATAACTGACTAAGTATGATCATGTTGAGAGTGCGTTTGACGCTTCTAGTCTCAACAACTTATCAACTTGGTTGAGCAGACATCATAGAATTGGGCATCGTTGCTGAACATTCAGCTCCATCCATAGTCGGTGGGTTGCGGATATCACCGTTGGTGCCACAAAGTTTGCACACATGGGCCAATTCTCATATGTCTCTTTCTGATTTGACGCCACGAGCACTGACGCCATTTCGACGGCTTTATAGTCACTGATCACGCCTTATCGATGCTCCAACCGCCACCCCCAGAGTAGAAGAATTAACCGACAACGAGTTCGCGTGAGTGTCATTTCTTTTTGTAAGAGGAGGAACTGGAGTCTAGAATCTGGACTACGCATCTATATTGATTGTCCTAGAGATATCAGCTTTAAGCCACGGTGAGGCATATTGAAGTACTTCACGTGCTTCAATCTTTGCAGTCTAGTCCAGATTTTCGATACCTACCATGCGTGCTTATGTACGTCCCAAACTTCAGATCTGCTCGGACATTTGAAGATCATAGTGCAGCTCTCCACACATGCTGATGATGATCCTTCCATCTTGATCTTGAGTCAGTATCACCTGAAAGTACCATAATGGTCCCATACAACTAAGCGTGGTTGGCAATTTGTTTCCCAATCCATACCGCTCAATAAGGAAATATATCACCACAACACTACCCAGCATCTTTTATATCTGTGAATATGCTTGCGTATGCGTATCTAAATAGTGTACGTAAACGTTATGCAAGCGCTCGAAAAGATGCTTTTGTCACAAAGACGTTTAGTAATCTTCCATACTTCGTACAATCATCTGAGTCGAGATTTATGAGGCTAATGCGGCTGTCCACAATACAGCCCGGAACTTTAGCCCGCGCTCAGAATGAGGTAAAATCGTGGTCAAGACAACTACACCATCTACTCTAGCGCATAGTAAAATTAATCACACAGAAATAACTGGTGACCACCATAGCGTAAGCTTTCCATGATTTTCTGGAGCGGGATGAGTGGGCTACTCCAAGGATATGCGATGGCATCAATTTCAGCCTCAATCACACCATCGACGCTCGGACCAGGGCCCTTCGGCGCCACACCTATGATTGGTCAATTCCGGTAGCGTATTGCCCAATTTGGAAAAGGACTTGGCAACAGGGCAAGCTCCATGCAGAACCCAGAACAATGAAGCCTGGTAATACTGTGCAGTCCTGATTCAGGCAGCAAAGTCCCTAACGAACCCGTCTACCGTAGCGTAGGACACGTACGTGAAGTAAGTACTTGTCCTGGCGCATAGACACTATAATTCCGAGAGTGCTTTGCGCTTTTGTCTAGCGAAATAGCGACCGAGGATCCGAGACAACAATAATAGCTATGTGACAATGCCGTATCGAGATGCGAACGGAGAAGCTGAATCTGCTGGGGAAAAAACGCTTGACTTGGACCCCCAAATGCGAAACGACGAAACTTCTAGCGTACCGTGTTTCCATTACATATTCACGCCTCGTGCCACATGCTGTTCGTCTATCACACGTGGATAGATCTTCAGGGTACGAAGTAGATTAAGTACATATCCAGCACTGGTTGCGAGGAACCTCACTAGGCCGTGAATGGTAAAGGGCCAATCGCGCCATAGAGGGTCGCCTGCAACAGGCCAACCGGAGGTACTTCTTATGACGACCCCGAGCCTGCTCGACAGGATCAGATTGGGTTGCAACTCACGCTGGAGTCGATGAATATATACCTAGGTACGAAATACTGGAGTAGTGGACGCGCATGACGGTTAAACTCCCCTATTGTGCCTAGTAATCCATAGCTGACCATACTCCGATTTCTGGCATTTCTTCTCTCACGTCTGCTTTTCGACCTTCTCAACTCGATCTGTTACATACTTACTCAACCAAACTTACCGTAACCGGCCTCTTCTTGCAGCATTGGCGCAGCTTGGGCCTTAATAATCATTTCTTGGGTACGAAGTAGACTGTATACATTATCGGCTGCGACCAGCCTCGGTCTGTATTCGAGTCCGTTAATTTTTCGACGAACTTCTTCCTACACTGGGCTACGAAGTACATCACTTCAAAGTATAATTACATCCTACTAGTCAGAAGACTCGGTTTCTTGGGGTCTTTTCAGCTGCCTTAACCATTCTTAATTCGTCTTGGCTATCTCGCCTAACGCCACATAAAGCTTGCCTCGATGTCGCAGCTGGCTTGCCTCTGAAGGATTCGAGGTGCTATATTGGATGGAGACGTGAGCACGCCATCCCCCCCGGATCCCCACGCAGCCAACCAGTTGCTGTCTTGGCACTCAGGGCTGGTATTGCGTGCGATTAGATACACTATCCAAACGATACAAAGCCCTTGGCTCGCCTCTTGCGCCCATCGTCTTTCTCCTCGTCGCATCCGTTTCGCCAGATCATCACCATGCCGTCACGTAGGCAAATAGGCCACGGCTTGGCCAAGGTCCTTGGCATCAAGCTCCAGGAGCCCGAGACTGAGAGAGTTACCAGAGGAGAGTCAGTGATCTCGGTTCAGACAGCCGATTCTTTCTTCGAGGAGCCGCCAACAGTTCAAGAAGTGATAGCCGGACTCGTACCGACGAAAAAGGGGATCTACGAGTACATACTATCGCTGTTCCCGTTCCTGTCCTGGATTGGGTTCTACAACGTCCAATGGCTTATCGGTGATCTCGTTGCAGGTGAGTCTTGGCGACGCGCCCCCGGGCGCATTCACGCTGACAATGCCACAGGTATAACGATAGGAGCGGTTGTTGTCCCACAGGGATTGTCATACGCCAAACTTGCCGAGGTCCCCGTCGAATTTGGTCTATATTCTTCATTCGTCGGTGTGGTGATTTACTGGTTCTTTGCAACTTCCAAGGACATTACTATTGGGGTATGTTGTATGCGCAAAAGTTGCGTTTCCATTGCTGACCTTGTCTGCCAGCCTGTTGCCGTCCTTTCCACCGTTACGGGTACGGTAGTCTTGGAAGTCTCGAAGTCGAACCCCGAATACAAAGACGTGCCATGGGTTATTGCTTCAGCACTCGCCGTTATCTGCGGCGCAATTGTCCTCTTCATTGGCCTGATTCGACTTGGCTGGATCGTTGAGCTTATCCCTGTGGTGTCACTGGCAGCCTTCATGACTGGCTCCGCCCTTAACATCGCTGTTGGACAAGTGCCTGGGCTGTTGGGTATCTCGGGTTTCTCAACGAGAGACGCGACATATCTCGTCATCATTAACACGCTTAAGGGGCTGCCCAGAACAAACTTGAATGCCGCCGTAGGCCTCACCGCACTCTTTCTGCTCTACTTCATCCGATCCATGTGCAACTGGGGAGCTAAGAAGTATCCGAATCGCCAAAAGCTCTTCTTCTTTCTGAATACACTAAGATCGGTTTTCGTGATTCTTTTGTATACTTTGATCAGTTGGTTGGTAAATATGCACCGACGCAAAAAGCCAGCTTTCGCCATCCTCGGTGACGTCCCGCGTGGTATGTAAAATGGACGGCTCCGATTTTCTATAACAATCAACTAATGATTTACCAGGATTCCAGCATGCTGCTGTACCAACCATCAACACCGACCTCATCAGTGCCTTCGCTAATGAAATCCCGGCTACTGTCATCGTGCTTCTCATTGAGCATATCGCCATTTCGAAATCGTTTGGTCGTGTCAATAACTACAGGATCAATCCCTCACAAGAAATGGTAGCTATTGGAGTAACAAATGTGATTGGACCTTTCCTCGGCGGATATCCTGCCACCGGCTCTTTCAGCCGAACGGCTATCAAGTCGAAAGCTGGTGTTAAGACGCCATTTGCGGGTGTGATTACTGGAATTGTCGTGCTGCTTGCTATCTATGCCCTGACGGCGGTGTTCTTCTACATCCCCACGGCTGGACTTGCAGCCGTCATTATTCATGCCGTTGGCGACCTAATCACCTCACCTAATACCGTCTACTCATTCTGGCGCGTCTCACCCTTGGAACCCGTCATATTCTTCATCGGTGTCATCGTTACAGTTTTCACCACCATCGAGATTGGTATTTACACGACTATCTCGATCTCTTTTGCTATATTCCTTGTGCGGAATCTGCAGGCAAAGGGCGCATTTCTTGGCAGAGTTCAAGTACACTCCGTCATTGGGGACCATATCACAGGCAATGAAAGCCACCTGGGCGGAGACTATGGAACTTTTAGACCCGAACCTGCTCAGACACCTCTCGCTCGCAACGTGTTTCTTCCGATTGATCACCGGGATGGTTCGAACCCCGGGGTTGAGTTGTCAAACCCGTATCCTGGTATCTTCATCTACCGCTTCTCTGAGCTACTCAATTACCCCAGCGCTAGCAGCACGATGGAATATCTTGTCGAATACGTCTTCGCCCACACGCGACCCACCGTCCTGAACGCCTATAAACGGCCAGGCGACAGGCCGTGGAATGATCCGGGCTCAAAGAAGGGAGACGACCACAGGGTGAACCGACCGACGCTCAAGGCTATTATTCTCGACTTCAGCTCCGTGAACAACGTAGACGTGACGTCGACCCAGATGCTCATCGACATCCGGAACCAGCTTGACCGGTACACGGCCCCGAACGTCGTGGACTGGCACATTGCGTGCATCAACAACCGCTGGGCGAAGCGCGCGCTCGTGTCGGCCGGCTTCGGGTACCCGACGGTGCGCGCAGACGGCGCACACTCGCGGTGGAAGTCGATCTTCAGCATCGCCGAGATCGGCGGGTCCGACTCGGCGGCGGCGGTGGCCGAGCGCGAGGCGAACGAGAAGGAGATCACGGTGACGCAGAGCCAGGCCCAGGATACCGAGGCCGGACACGGGCACGGGCTCGAGAATGTCGAGGCCATCCGGCCCAGCGGCGCGTCCAGCATCTCGAATCCGGATTCGCTGGCCAAGGCCAAGAGCCCCGACCACGCCGGCGGCGCGACGCGCCGCGCCGTCGTCCACGGCATCAACCGCCCCCTGTTCCACGTCGATCTCACCAGCGCGCTGCAGAGCGCCATCGCGAACGTGGAGGCGCGCGAGGAAGTCGAGAGGCGGCCTAGCGAGGACGATGCTCTCGTTACTTCCTAGACGGCTGTGCAATTTGTCGCTTTTTTCGGATTTGATGCTTCAATTTTTAGAATTATAGCCCCGGTACCTATTTATCTCCTATCCGACACCTTGTGCAGTGGCGGAGAGACATATATATATATATATATATATATGGATGTACATACGCCGCACTTGGGAAGAGTGTAGGGCAGAATCTCGAGGACATATTTTATTGTGTCTATATTGAGAGACAGATCTCATCTATGCAGGAAGGATGTGATCTTAGATACGTCTGTACAGAGCCGTTGAGCCATGGCCGATTCTCTATTTTATTTTCGGGTTGCGGTTGGCCTGGGAGGGGCAAAGCAGTTTCATATACCCATGTAGCAATTTCGTTGTTCTATAACTGAATACATATACATACAAAAGAAATCATAAAACCAGACCTTCTTCGTACATATTTAGACCTATGCCGGAAAAAACGACGCCATTAATACCTTGTGGAATTATCGTTATATAATCTGTGACAAGACCACTCGCTCACCCACTGCCAAGCCCCTGTTCATCTTATGAGTCCCGTTGATGCTTTGCCCGTCTAAGCGCGTGGCCGTATTCTGGCTCCGCCGCAGGGTTACTATTTACTCTTCACTTTCAGTTGGCAGGGGTTTAAGTGCAAGCGGCCTACAAGTCGACCTTCAATTATAAGTTACCCAAGCGGTGGAACTTAGGACGAGTCAATACTACCTACAGTTAAATATATAAACGTATTGCCGTTCCGTCTCCGTCGCATCGGTACCTGGGGGTGGAGCATTTCATTGGACTACGTCGCATCCGATGGCTATATGATGCCAGGGGGGACTTTATTTATGGACGATAACGTTCTTGCATCGTCCCCTTCATTTCCCATTATAGTAATAAGTCTCGTGCGCGCGCGCAGCAGCAACAGCCGGCCAGCTAATTGTCGTCTAAATATTCAAACAGTTCAAAGACTCTACCTAGAGTACCGTATCAGTGGATGCCGGCACGGGCCGCGTGCGTCAAGGCGCAGACTTTCCGGTAACGGGCAGCGCATAGGTAGGTATATTCTTATAATATACTTCGTAACGCAACACAATGAGGTAGGTATTATGAGATAGGATCACGGCATGGCATGGCATAGCACAGCACAGCATACAATAGCAATGCGGCGCGGCGGAACGCGACGCGATGCAGCATGAGGATCTGCGCAGCGCCTGAGGTTTGTCCTCTCTCGTCTCGTCTCGTCGCATTCAAGAAACGCAGCGAACCTGTGCTCTTTTTTTCAGGACCAGCGACATCGGCATTACTCACGCACCCATGACTCCCCAGTTTGCGCAGCGCATTGCGGCCATTGCGGCACTTAGTTTTACGAAAGATCATACTATAGATAGATAGATACGAGGTAGATAGATAGATACCTTGCCACCGTGGCTTTGCGTCGGTAATTCATCAAATAGGTACTCAATGTGCCGGGGAATGTGTCATACGTATATGCGCATATTTGCATCTGTATCTACATTAGTTGAGGCCCGAGCCGACCAGACGGGCCGCGCCGCGCTCGCCCGTCCGTCCAGATCCACCGAAGGCCAATGGCCAGCCATCTACAGTGCTACTGTCCAGTTCGCAAGTTCCGCCGATCTATTCTCAGGCCTGGCTGTTTTACTGTAAGTATGCGACACCAGTGTAGTAGGTAGGTAGTAGCAGCAGCAGCATCCCATCTTTGCTATTATTACCTTACCACCTTGATCATTACCGACCAGCTACAATATACTACTATACTGCACCCTCAGTAGGTAGGTAGATTATCCTCCGCCCGCCGATCCGATCACAAGAACCGCGGGATCGACCGGGAGCAGCGGACCCGGAGTTAGACGGAGTCGAGCCAAGAAGAGCGCGATACGAGTACTTATCTAGGCAGGACGAATAACAAAGAATGAAGCCTAGACTTACGTCGTCTGTTTCGTAATTACGGATCATCATCAGTCTCCTGGACAGATCTTCCCCCCCTTCTCGCATTCGCAATTACCTTACGTATGATTGTGCCGGCCTCGACATTGGTTGCAGTGCGCCGAGCAGAGCAGCTAGCTCGGCTAAGTGGCTACTTGAGTAGGTAGTTACACAAGAATCTAACGGTGAGCCAAAAGCATGCATGTGTGTAATTCAATAAAAGGGGGGGCTGTGCAACAGTGCTAAGTTCCAATTTAAACTGCTTGGCATGCGTGGTGTTGGCACAGGATTGCTATTCACCATTTGCGTTTTTGCCACTGGCTGCTTGCCACTTGCAATAAATAAAAAAATTTAATAGGTGGTATGAGCGAAGCTCGTGTAATCTTATTCAGCCTAAGTGTGACAGGGTCACGTGGCTTCATGCAGGTGAGGGGAACGTCATATAGGGGGGAATCACAAAACGATGTTTCATTGCTGAGCTAAAACGTGGGTTTCATCTATAATCTTCGTTGTTGTACATGGAATTTTGCCATCGGCACAACCGGGACGCCGAGGACAAAATGCAAAAGGAGCACGAAATGCCTAACTGAAGACGAAGTAAAACAAGCTTCCAGAGCTGCAGGTTAAAGGGTGATGAGCGAGAGATAGAAAAGAAAATAGGTAACAGGTAGTGAAGGATAGACAAGAAAAGGTTGGAAGACGAAGTAGCTGGTACAGAAAACGATCCACGTGTATGATCCCGTACGTGACTAATTATCATATAGTGCCTCTTCAAGAGGAACTAGCCAGTGAAGAAACATGGGTCCTGAGCTTGGTGTGGTTAGGAGAACTGTATTTGCAATCCTCAATGAGGCTAAGCGGGTAATGCTTTGTCGGAGAGATGCTCACTTGACGCGTTTTGAAAGACGATCATCGTCCTGATTCATCCGCTTCCTGGAACTTTCGGTAGATTCCGACATGGATCTCAAATTCGCATTACGTATATGGGTAACGATCTCGTCGAACTTGTTGAGGTACGATGCGGGCACGTTGGTATTGGCTATCTTTTCTTCGATTCGATCCAGATCGGGCAACATGTGTTCGAATGAGTCCGGCGACAGCGTGTCTAAAAGGTCAATGACGAAATTATTGCCCAGCTTGATAACGAGGTCGCGGTAGAGGTTGACTGTCTTTGTGTTGTTATTGTCGCGTATATCCTTGTGGTCCTCGTTACGACTGACTACCTGGCCGAGGATATAGATCAAAGTGCTAGCTGCAGCTCGGCGATCAAAATTGTCAAGCTCTCTCTCAGGATAGTCGATTAAGGCCTTGATTTGCCTCAAAATATCACTGATCGTCCTATAGCACCATTCCGGAACTTTCTCAAGTAGCTTGGGGTCTCCGAGATCCAAGGCCTTAGCATACGTATCAAAAGTATCAAGTGCCGCATCAGTCCGGTCTCTGAATCGTCGGAATCTAGGATTGAGCGGGCCATGGTTGCGCATCGAAACTAAGAAATAGGACAGGAGTGAGTCATTTTCAAGTAACATGCGGAAGACCGTTTCTTCGATGTCGCCCTCCTTCACCACTCTCTTCCCAGTGGCTTCGCCCGTGAGGTCAGGCCGGTATTTGTCGAGTGAATTTCCGGAAAGTGTGGCCAGAATCTCGCGGGCCGTCTGAATCCGGCGTGGCCTGGGCTTCATAGACTCGCCGGTCATGATGTCGCAGCGAAGACCGTCGGCGAGCACATCGAGATGGTAATCAGAGATGTAGTGGCAAACGTTGCCATGTTCGGCGGTGTATCCGTCTAGAGCCCACGTGTAAGGTTGTTCGGATAGTGGAACCAATTGGCTCAGTATTTGATCGCAAAGCCAGAGTGTGTGGCGGCAGGGATGCTGGAGACCCATGCTTCTCTCGTCTTGCTGACACGAGCAACTAGGGCTGCCATCGGAGCCGCCGTAGGGACCGGTCCCTTCCGAGGCTCTAACATGATAATCTATGGTTTCCGAGACCAAAAAAAGGTAGTCTTGCCCTCGAGGAGGCGAGCAGCCACGGAGCGTAAGTCTTGATGGCGTGCTTAGCGCCTTGACGATGGCGTCTTTTGTTCCCGTGTCAAGATCGCGGATAGAGTATCGTAATCCAGAAGAGAATGTTGCGATGCCAGCCGACTCATCAAATTCAATGCTTGCGTCCATGTCCGATTCATAGATGGCTTCGGCCGAGTCCTCCTCGCGCCGTCGACTTGGAGAATGCGCCGAGGTCGACATGCTGTCGAGAGATAGCCCACTGATGCGCTCTAGAGGAAAGGTCATGGAGGCTTCGCTTTAGCAAAAGATGAGAGGGCCGTGATGCATTCGGGAGCCCAGCCAGAACAGCAACAACGAATAATAATATATCAAAGAGAACAGGCAACAGTCGCGAGATGAGTAAGTCGGCACCGACAGTCAGATATTAGCGATGGACTCGCAGTACGCCGACGAAGGAGAGGCCCGTTAACGAGACCAAGACCGCCGGCTTGGCTATGTTGGCCTCGTACCTGTCCCTGACCTTGTCCCTGCCGGGTGCGTGGTCATCCCACCGGGCTCCGCATGTTAGCCGTATGCAGAGATAAACCAGCAACGGCAGGATGGGCGGGCTGGGACGTGCTAAGACGTCACCCGCAACCGGGAGTACTTCCCAGGGTTCCAGCAGTGCCCAGACGCGCCCGCGCCCGCGTAGGAGGGAACAGGGAAGGGGGCACTTGCTGCCAACGAGGCGGAGAACCCGTCAGGCTGGTGCTTTTTGAAGCCCAAGACGGGCGGAGCATGATCTCGAAGCATCACAGGCTTCACAGCCGTGAACACAGATTGGGGGCCCACTACCCATTGGCACCCTGGCAGGCGTCGTGATCGACCCAATGGCTCTGTATGTACTTTGTAGGGTAATTGCGTGGGCGTGTACGTGTGCGGAAGGCCGGAGAGCTCGCAGCAACTCGAGCCCTTGCCAGGTTTGCAGGAGACGGTTTGGGGGTGGTAGAAAGTGGTTCGTCTCGAATCAGCACAACCTACCTGGTCGGCAGCGATCTACAGATACCTGCAGACTAAGCATGCACGCAAGCTAGCATACCTATCAGCGGCCTAACTTCTACCTGCCTCCTGGGACCCTTCAGCCACTGATGCCTCGTGGACTGGGGTTTTCATTGGTGTAAAAGCGGCTGCGCCTATTGCCAGTTTGCGCATATATTCGATTCGAGCATTTGCCCGCACTCGCTGAACCTTGAATCCTTTGAATAGATCTCAGATCCTGTAGATCCTGCAAGGTCCTTTTAACAATTGGAATAGATCCTGAAATGGGGTTTGAGAATCCAGGGCTGAATGATCACAATGCTCAAACATTCTAGTTAATTAGAGCGATTTCTTAGCAATTTTGTGCTGGTAGTTCTTGATTCCTATTCTCACGTTAGAAATGAGTTATTGTCCATTCAAGTGTGACAGGAGCTTATCTGTAGGTTAGGTACCTAGTTGAATGAACATGTCGAAGGTCGGTCCGTTGACCGAATTGAATGTGGTCCAGTTGGTCTAGTTGGTTGGGTGCAGGTGCCTGCCTGACTTGGGCTTCGGGGGCTGCTCTCAGCCACTCTCTTACAGTGCTGGTAGCGTCCCGAGGTCTCTCTTGGGCGTCCTCGCAACCTGGATTGCAGTATAAAGAGCCAGCGACGGCCCCCAGTTTTGTGACGGGCTGCAGCACTAATGCCCGCGGGTCGCGATTTCTGGCCGCAAAGCCACAGACCAGGCCGCGAAACTGGCGGCCCGTACCACTGTTCATACTTGCTCATACACTAGACTCACCGTCGATAGCGGCCCATTTTGGCGGCCATCACTGGCTCAAGGCTTTTTCTCTGGCTTTTGCGCGCAATCTCTCACCTTCGGCCAGTTCTTTCGATGGCTTCCGGTCAGACAGGAGGGAGGACGCCCCCAAATCTCGCTTGTCACCGCTTCGACTACAGTCTGCCAATCGCGGACTTGTGGCCGTGCGCACCGACTCGGAATCAAGTGATCTGGAAGCATTCTAGAATCAGTCCCGACATCGCGGATGGCCGACGTGATGCGACGCCACGATCAACCCAATGCGGGCATTTCCTACTGCTTGATCTCCCGATTTCTCTGATTTCGCTCCGTTCGGCTACCATCTTCATCGTCACCTTCACCATCACACACATAACACAAGGCATACTTTCTCGCTGACTCGTCTGTTATCATCGCACTCGGCTCGGCTAGCTGTGTCTCGTGTAGCACGCCCGCCTACCGTGAACCCTGCATTGAGTAGGTAATGAGAGTCAATGACCGATCCGGACAGCATTCACCGTAGTGGACTACTACGCCGCCTGATCCCCACGAAAGGCCAGGGTGCATGAACATCATCGACTACCAACATGCTCAAGAGAGCTCGCCGGAATGGCTCCGGGGAATCGGTTCTAGGGACTTGGCTTATACTCCTAACAGGACGTATGATGCTTGATTGGCAGCCTGGACAGACGCAATTATGCTGTTGCTTTAGATTTCGAGTCTAGCCTGCTTAGCTTGCATTCGTCGCTTGTTTTTTATAGGGGAGACAATGAGCTTGCGCCTCGATTTGGGTTCTCTGCCTGAGATGATTGCAGGTGTATTGGGTGGCACGGGGCCAATACCACATGCATCAGCTTTCTGTTTCAGTCTACCGTTCGATCCTGTCGTGCTAGGGATGAGATACGAGAGTGCATCAAAGTGACTAGTCTGAGAAGTATGGCCTGTAGGGCAGCTGTGGATGCGCTCTGAGCCAACGACTTCGCCCCAGCTTGGACTAATGAGCTGTAAGTACTCACCATGGCTTTTGCTAAGTTGCTTATAGTGTCATCGATCAGGGGAACAGATGCATGTTAGGGTATCTGCAGAGTAGACTGAAGGACCAAGTATACATCGGTAGAAGAGTCATCGCGAAGATGGCTGCTTGTCTTCTGTCATCTGTTATTTTTTTTCTTGGCTGAATCTAACACATGAGAGCATGACCACTACCTAGGGTAGGGTAGCAAGATAGGCAGGCACGGCTGATAGGAGTAGCAGAGCTGGTCGCGACGCCTGCGAGAGTTTGCAGGTAACTTACCTCGACTTCGTAGATGCCTCACCCTTCAAAATTACTGCTCTTGACATCGGCGTAGTATAGCGAGTATAATAGATGATCTCTACTACAATTTCCCTCTTCGCATAGGCTCTTGCTGGGCTCCTGTCTAGAACTATTCAGTCATAGGTGGATAGACTGACGTAGGCCAATTTTTGTTACCTCCTTATTACAGTCCGGCACTAATTCCCATAATAGCCATTCGGTGTCGCTTGCCCCCTTTACAACGTATCCTGCTTTTGCATCTTCAAGAGGGCGTCTAGGACTTCCTGGAGACGGGGCCTGTTGTAGTAATTATTGTTCCAGAGACCTTGTTCCCGCAGATGACTTCTTTCCTGCAGAAACTTTTCCGCCCACTTGAGCTCAGCGACCCAATGGGCCTTGGCAGCAGCCTGGACCTGATTGGCGTCGTGCTTCTCTCCAATTCGGCGACGCAACAACAACTGGCTCTGGTGCCTGACGATAACATGGCCAAGATTTGTTCGCCTTCCACGGGTGCAGCAGTCAATGAGCTCCCTCATCGCCTGCGGTGTTCGCTCATACTGGGGAAACTCGAGGTTTGATTCCCATCGGTATGATTGCCACACGGCCGCCTTCTGGGGTCCACTAACGCCCTCGAAGATACACCACATCAAACGCCCCAGCATATAGACTTCAGCCAGTTCTTGCTCCTCGGGGCTCAGGGCAATCCACGAGGCATTATAACCTTCTTCTGGGTTGGTGTAGTCGTCTTCTCGAAGACGATCATAGTGAGGTACTAGGTTCCTCATGATCTGCTGATGCTTCAGCCTCACCTCGGTAGGCATTCGATCGTCTGTAGCGATAAGACCCATGTATTCGATTGCATTAACTTCAGGAGCTGCGAATTCACACCAGACCCCTCGCTGCTCGAAGTCCACCATGATTATGTCAGAATCTTTAGACACAACGACGTTGTCAAGGCGGAGATCAGGATAGTATGTTGATGAGCGGGTTCGTAGGTGTTCAAGTGCTTGGGTCACCTGGATGGACCACCTGAGTTGATCCTCTCGCCGCAGACGATCATGAATGCGGAGTTGAGGAAGGATATCTCGGAGACTGCCGTTTCGGTGGTAAAAAGTAGTGAATCCTACTATCGCATGTTTACCACCGAAACTACATGCCTTACTGACGAGATGGATTGGCCGCGAGATAATGTTTGCATGCGGTAACACGGTGCATAGCGTCTTCAACTCATGGTAGAGATACTTGATCCCGCCGACCAGTGCCTTAAAGATGAATAGCTCTCCATCAATGCGTACCAAACATACGCTATCATGCAAGACGGAAACCACATGCACATCGAAGAAATCAACGAGCTGAAGAGGATGTAATGTTGTGCCCCATAACGAGTTTAGTTGTTTGAGTGATAGAAGCTGCAACTCAAGATTATGATTGGGGCCAACTCTGACGTGAATTTGACGGGTATCAAAAGACAAGTTTTCGAAAACTAGGCGTGACCCGAAGGGCTTTGATTTGTAGAAGCGCTCGAAAGCATCTACATCCTCAAATGCAGACTCGGTCCAGTGCTGCAAAGTCTTGATGATATGTTTAGTAATAGCGAGCTTGGACAGTCGTGAGGCATCTTTGGTATGGAACGCCCTGTGGAGATCGAGCTGGTCTCTAACGATTGGCGGCTGGTTCTCCGGTATGAAAACGTCCATCCGCATCGGCGGAATGCTAGGCAGGCAGACGGGGACGGCGTAGTACTGGGTCCCCAGGCCCGTACAGCCGTCAATACGCCACAGAGGCTTGCTGGGAAGGTCGAGGCTGTCTATTCGGTTTTTCGGGTTCAATAGGGAATCCTCCCACGATGGCTGAGGGACATCTTTAGAATATAGCCGGGTGTCGTCTGACGCCTGAAGAAAAGCTGCAGTAGGGTGGACCACCTCCTCGATCGTCCTTTGGGACAGGTCCATGTCGTGTTCGCAGCCAAGCTACCAGATAGGTCAGATAGAGGGGCAGTGGGGGCGAGAAGCTGTAGTAAGATGGCGGGAAATGCTGGAGACAAGCGACCTTTGGTGATGGATCGACAAGACACAGGGCTGAACTGCAAAAACGGTCTTAAATAAGTCTTTCTCAGCTCGATGCCTTCGTTTTCTTGCTGTCACCGCGCTTGCAGCGTAGACGTTGTTCAATTGTAAGATTCATAGAATCACATCTACTTGGTGGAAGAAAAAAAAAAGTCGTTTCTCAATGTGAGCTGATGATGTCCCAACCTGCAGAAGCGTGTGGCCGTCGGCAGCGACCCGGTGCCACCACGCATTTTCGAGGTACAGCGTACATTTACTAGCTCGGGCTTCACTGGCTGTGGTAGCATGATGTGTCCTTGCACGTTGGAGTCTCGTAGCACAATCAATTACTTACATTGTCCGCAGAGGCTCGCAGAGAATTGTTCTGCTGTCTCTCTCAGCCTCGCCTAACGACTCGACGAGATTAATTTCTAGATTGTGGCCCGTAGCTCCAACTCAAGCCGTTTGCAAATGTTGAGTAGCACTGGGGGGTTCAATGGTGGGAAGAATCGGGGTGATACAAATAATGCGACCGGTGCGCCACTGTACAGGGTGGCCATCCATCGACGGTGTGAACAAAGTTCCTCGTAAGAGAATACGATTGGGTAATCTATTGTTTGTCATATTGACCGGTGTAAGGACCACGCATGCTCTCTGCGTGTGGCACAAGTAGACAGAGCTATTACTACTGACCGACAAGAAGACCGATGTAAAGGAGGGCCGACTGCCGTCAGCGCCGGCCGCTAAATAGTGCGCCATGCCACCTATTTCGGGCTCCGTTCTCCAATAGAAATGGTTCAGCATTTTCAATCAGCCGTAGCGCAGCTTGATCCTATTGTAGAAGATTATCATTGTATCTTGGCGGCTGGCGGCTGGATTCCACAGCATCTCGATGCAGCGTACTTGTTGGGTAAGGTAGGAATTGTGTATTTTCCACCGCTTCTTCTTTAAGCACCTTCTCGGCACAGAGCGTGCCGCTCAATGTAACGAGGACGACCAGGCTACCGTATTGGCTACAGAGCCATCGAGAACGATGCGTAATGGTGAATTTCACCAGCCGTGTTAATAACAGCTCTCAGGCCCATGCAAATTGTTAAGACGGCTGAAAAGAGTACGGGACAGCCTCGGGCGGTAACTCCTAGAACTGAATGGCTGTATGGTAATATCAAAGAGCTCATTTCTCGTCGGGGGCAGCGGTCAATCTTCATGCCTAATGTACTAGGCTCACGATCGTTGTCGCCCAATCTCTCCAGATGATCCCATCAGAGCAATAGATATGCACAGTCGGTCAACGGGAATGCGGATCGGAACAGGGTATACGAGGGATTGCTCGACACCCAAGAGTGAGTCTAGGATTAACAGATGCCCAAATTATACCACTGAGGTGAACGGAGAAACCTAGCCGTGGGCGGAAAACCCGGATTGACCCGTAGCAACAACAACATACCCTTGACAATCCCCAAACCTCTTTTCTAAGGCTGTTGCGGACGGTTGTGTGGTAGCTGACGCCGCCGTTCCTGGTAATTGACTACTTATGTAGCTTACGCGCGGATCGCCTCAGCTGTATGGCGAAATACCTATGGAAGGATGTGAGACGATAGGAAGTATTGGCACTAGGTTACCTAGTTACTGATCAATCCTGGCTGTGCTGCGCACAAGAAGTTTTTGGAGACGTTGACCACCTGCAGATTTTGTACCTTACATATTAAGTATTCATGGAATCGGCTTAAGCAATGATGGTTGATCCACATCGCGTTATTTCGCAGATAAAGGGGGAAGAAGCTGAAAAGCACAACAGACAATGCCCTTACATGATGGAAAGAAGCTCAATGTTAAAACCTACCCTGCGCTATTTATCTGAGGGCAGCACGACCAGCCGGGTGATGATCGTCCGCAGGGCAGGAGCCGCCTTCCTGGGTCTTCAGCGTACCTAGATTAGCTCATTTAGGTAGCTTCTCCATTTACTCCATACTACTGGCATGCGAAACACCTTTACATGCTGGGACCATTGAAGAATTCGACATCGAGGTGCCTACCTAATGCTGTAGGTTGCAGATCAAGTACTAGGTACTCTGTAGCAACCCAAAATTGGATGATAGACTGCCGACTAGGCTGCCCCTTAGTGTTAAAGCACGAACTTGAATGCTACATACATTCAGAGGCGCCCGTGAGACATGATGCTATCCTCCTTGACACGGTACAGAGTAGGTACTAGTGTACTTAGCTCTATTAGCGCACTTCCCCGTACTAAGTTTGTATAGCAAGCACACCCTTCGCGTCTTCCAATTCTCTTAATCTCATTCCATGCCTCCATATGCCTGGCAGGATCTAGACTTCGGCCTTCTATGCATTCGAAATGTACACCTCTCAGCTCAGACAAAGGAATATATCTAATTAGGTAGATACCAGAGACAGCAAGTCGCTCGATCACACCAATTTGATGAAATTGCTTACATAAAGGTCTAGGTTAGGTGGATACCTAGACGAACCTAACCTTAGACAGGTACCTAATCTGTGTCCTCGCACACGTGGGAGTGGAGTACATACCCACATATGTATGTGTAGAAATATGGGGCAAGGATAATACTAAAAGGTAGGTACGCGAGGAAAAAGCTTCCATTGACAGGTCATGTCTTGCCGGCAATTCTATGCGAACAGAATGATGCCAAACAGGTTCTGTAAGGCACACTGGTGGGAGGCATGCGGTATAGATACCTACATTACTATCTCGCCTTTCTGCCACAGGCAGGTACCTACCGTACTTGCTGTCCTGTACTACGTTTAGTACCTACGTGGAAGCCGGAGTGGTGGGGGTCCATCCCGCATTAGCGTACGATCCATCTGCGAGGCCGCTTTTACAGGACAACTTTGATCAGTGCCCGGTGCTGTGTTGTGACCACATACCAGCGTCTCCTCCGTACAATTATTGAATCGGGCGACTACGCGAGCTACCTAGTGGTGCTGTGCAACTCACACTTGCACTTACTAGCCTACAATACTCGACCGCTTCGCTTATTCACTGGGCATATGGATGCAGACTTGTTCAGTCCGTTGGTGATCACGAGCACAAGTGTTGCATGGAACCCCAAAGGCGGAGCACAGCCATCTAACCGAGTTTACTTCGAAGTGCACGAAGTGTATAGGTGTATAGTGCACGGGAGGCTTGGGGGCTTGCAGCACCTTAGCTCTCGGTCATTAGCAAGATTGTCAAGAACCCCGGTTGATCTGGCGCCATGTCCTCGCCTACAACGAGAAGGGAGGGATTGAGCGGCTTCTCCTGCCGGCCATTCGCTGTGGCGCCGGGTCCTGCTTTACTTGGCTTGGCTTCTGGCGTGAACGACGCGTTCGACGGTCCGGTCCGGGGGTGGATGATGCTGCCGAGATATTCGGGCGCAGATCCAGATCTCTGTCAGTGCCCCGGAGCACCAACTGCGGAGTGATGAGCAGCTGTGGCATATTGCCCTAGGACATGGTCCAAAAAGCAACCTACTCTCTTGCCAGCTCGATATCGGCACTGCATCGGTTCTTGCTTTCGCCGGCTGAGAGATGAAGAAAGCATACATACACAAGCCAGCATAAAACCCGGTCCCTACGTCAAAGTCCCTCGTACCTCTGTCACGAGGATGCCGGAGGTCAGCTTACATACCATTCTCGCCATCCGCAGGCCGAGAACTTGCCTCGAGGCAGTGGGGCTCGATCGTGTAATCCCTGTCAGTCCATCTCCTTCGTTGGCGCCAGCCCAGCTCCAAAATAGTGTGTCATCGTGGAAGCCGCTCGGGATGCAAAGGCAAAAAGTACCGGATCATACAGATCATTCTGACGTGAGCCGTGCTTCTTTCCAGCTCCATTGCCCCTTTCACAAATCGAACCTACACCCCCTTTACCCTCTTCCCAAGGGTCGCCGCCCTTGTCGGTGACAAGCACTGAGTGGACCACGTATACGTGTGCGTGTGCACTATTTGTAAGAACCGTGGGCGAGTTCATACCAAATACGCTAAGAACTGGTCGCGAAATTGATGGATCCACGAGAGACTCAATGCAATATAACTTGAAAAAGAGTGATGAAAAAGAGCGGGAGCAGGGGGAGAGCAAGGCAATTCAGTTAAGATGGCCTAAGAGTAGCGAGCGCACTGCGCACTGCAGCCGTACACGTTAATCGGTAGTGTTATGAAAGCCGCGACGTATCTATCGGGAATCGGGAAGAGCGTGGCATTCGCCCCATCTTTCCAGATCTGGCATTATCATAGGTGCGTTTCTCGTTCCACTTTCTCTTCGCTTCTACGGTCCTCAATTGCGCTTTTTCGTTGATTAGTGCCTCTCGGCCCCTGTCTCTCACGGTGCCCCTGGCCAGTCGCTATGCGATCAAGCGGATTACCTGCGGATGATTAATACTTTACTCGGCCCGTCCTGGCGATGCTATACACCACAACGCACCTCTTTCTGACAAGGGACTGTGGAGGCATTTCCTGTTTGGATGCTTTCTTATCTTGTCGCTCGAGAACCCGCCCCCAGCATCTCCCACACAGCAATGCGATCCCTGCGACCGTTTTGCCGCATTTTGATACCAGTATTGTATCATTCTAGTGTATAACCCTTTCTTTTAAAGATGACGACACGTGAGATTATTCCCATACTGTCGCAGTTCCCTTGGTCACTTGACTAGGCTTGTCGCTACGTGATTTGCTCGATGCTGTGCTGCATGAAGCCGGGTCCACCAACTATCCCGTAAGATACATGGTGCAACACTTCACCCCAGAGTTCACCCCTTCAACCTTTCACATGTTCTCTCCCCCACCTATCTGGAACCAACCATCCCCAGAGCCCCCCGCCTTGGGTCTCCGCACCAGATCCGCCCAGAGGAACCACCAGGTGCTGATCTTACTGCCGAGGATAGTCCAGGCCTTTGATCTGTCTTGGTGCCTTGAAATACCTAGCTCTAGGCGAGCCACGGGTGCCATAAACTAGGCATTGGGCATCAGGTAGGTATCGTGAAGCTGTCGACTAGGTTGGACGTTGGGTTGGTCAGCTGTGAGGCAGGTAATGGCAGCATAATAAGCCAAGGCCTCAGCCTCGGCTTTGCTTTTGGCGTCGCTCTATACCATTCTTGGCCTCGCTAATATGGCAGCAATGAGGTCCGTGTGCGCACCAGTTCCGTGAGAGTGCGTTGCGTGGGCAGCCAAACGGAGGCAGTCGGATAACTTTTATGTGATTCATGACGCTCGCTCGACACCATGCTCCCGCTGGCGATGGATGTGAAGAGAACACCCAGTCCCGTGCAGTCCCGTGCCGTCGTCCTGTGCCGTCCCACGCCGTCCAGCCCGGCGCAGAGTAGCAGATAGACAGTATGGGCGTAGGCCATGTGTAGGCCGTCGCAGCCATACAACCAGCGTTATATCCCTCCCCTCCTGCGCCTCCAACCAACGACTGGCCGTTGCATTAACCCTGCCGCCCATGGCGGGCGTGGCAGGATAAGGACCTTAGACCATGGACCACGAAGGAAATTCTCGGACCATCTTCTTATCCTCATACAGTCGTCGCAGTGTACAATTATACTACCGTACAGCCTCAGCATGCCTCTTTCTCTCACCCTTTGCTCTTACGCTCATGCTCGCGCTCACGCTCCCATTTTTACTTGCGCATGTACGCCCACTCCACATCGTCCCCTCTGGTGTAGGGATTCTAATAAGTTCGACCCGGCCGTCAGCACGGACTAATGCGGTTTGATCTTCCTAATTACTACGAGCCCCGTTAGTTGTGCAGAGGGACGGAAATCCTGACTTCCTTCGTCCACCCCTCTTTAAACCGGTCAAGCCTCCGGCTCAACGACCGCTGTGATCCTCTTCACCGAGTCTTTCGTCGAGCAGAGTCCCGTTCGCCTTTCTTCCAATCACTGCCGGCAGTACCACATGCTCGTTTCTTTTGATGATTTGACCTCCCCTGGTCTTCCCGCATCCATATCCGCACGCCCACGCTCGTTATCCCTTCAGCCCCTCAACGTGCTCCCAGGCTAGTCATAGCCCAGACTCGGAAGTCCTCTTTACTCGGGCGACGCCTCGCGCACAGCACAGTGCCATACAGTGCTGCGCAACTCCGTTGTAAAGAGAACAGCAAGCAGGCCATAGCATAGCATAGTACAGCGCAGCACAGCACAGCACAGCACAGCACAAAACAACACAGGGCAGCACAGAGCGGCACAAGCCAGCATAAGACAACGCAAGGGCGGCACAACACAAGCGGGAGAGCGAGCAAGCAAGCACTGCGCTGCACTGCGCTGCATAGTTCTGTGCTGTCGCATCCGTCACATTTTAGTCCCCTTATCCCGGCTATGAAGTAGGTAATGGGCCTTCGTGAGACACTGACACACGGGGCGTCTTTCTCTAACCCAACCCCCCTTCTCAACTTGGGCAAGGCGCAACCGTCGCCACGACATACCAGTAGGTAGTGGTGGTGGTAGTAGTGCTGCCGCTGCTGCTGGTACTGTACAGTACAGTACCGCTGCTGCTGCTGGCGCCGGCGCTGCCACTCCGAGTACTGCTCGTTGGTGCTGGTCTGGTCCCGGTGCTGCTATAGCACCTGTCCATCAGATGTGAAATCGGGCCGCGCCAAAGTGCATACCCTGTCTCTGCACTGATGGGATATTTGGCTTGTCCAACACACCTGCTATAAACGTACCTCTTTGGGTAACGCACGATGGTAAGATCTTCTACCATATTGTCTGGTTGCGTTCCGTCCATACGACGTCTTATTGCATAAGCCCTCGCCGGTGTGCAAGCTATTGACTCGTGGATAGAATAATTCTAATCTGAGAAAACGCCGCTCTCATGGCCACGAGGGTGCCCCTGCGGCGCCCTTGGCCCATGATCCGCCGTACCCTGCTGCTTCCGCGAACGTGACTCCCCCAGAGGATCTCTCGCCAAGTCAGATAAATACACTTACCAACGCTGCCGCTATTCTCAATTGCCCCGTCTCTCAGTTGTATAGTCTTGATAATCGACGGTCTCACATTTACGCCCCTGTTCCATCATATAGCAACCCATCTAAGAAGCCACGCCTAAGCACAGATCTCTCAGCCATGCCGTCCCATGAGAAACCGGTAATGGTGGACCAGGACGTCTCCGGTCATCACCAAGAAGATGGTTTTGTACTGAACGGGGGCCAATCTCGCCTATCACAAGTTATCGCTGCTGGCTTGTCGTCTGTATGCTCACCTTGTATGACATGTGAACCTCAAGGTCTGTAGCCGTAACCTTTGGCCATGGTGATGCCTCAAAAATACTAAATTCCATTCAGGTTACGCTGGCATACCGGCAACCAGTCCTTATGGCTACCCCGATACACGGTCCTATGTTGACCAGAAGCCCCAGTCTTCTCACCCGATGCCTAACGTGCTGTCTCAGGTCGCCCCCGGTTTATTTACAAGCAATAGTCCTGTCGTATCGCAGCCAACGTTCCCTGATTATCCTATTTTACAACCAAGCCGATCAATGGCTGCTGTCCAATGGGCCGTCCAACCTACCACCAGTGGCGAGGGAATGGTATACCCCGAGCCAATGTCCAGTCAGCCCTTCCCAGCACAGCCAGGTATACAGCCCGGCTCACCCGTTTCACCGAGAAACCATCTCTCAAGCCTTCAAACTTTTGCTGCTCCGGCACCTGAGGGGCCTGAAGCTATTAGAAGACAGTATAATGCTACGCAAGCCTATGGTCATGCTGAAGCAGACAGAAGCCGTGCACACACACAGTCTAGAGAATTAGACTTCGTCCCATCTAATCAGCGGCCACCTCCTGCGAGGAGGGGGCCTTTTAGGAACCAGCATGACAGAGAGCGAACGGCCGAAACCAGGAGGATCGGGAGTTGTATACGTTGCAGAATGCAACGAATCCGAGTAAGCCGGCAGTTCTCTGCGCCGATCCCCTGCCCCGTGATAATGGTGGTAGTCGTCCATTAACTGAGACAAATAGTGCGAGACAAATCCGGAGGACAAGGCCGGTACCTGTCTGACGTGTTCGCGGGTGTCTAACGTGAAAATCTGGAGGATGCCATGTCTTCGATACAAGATTACCGACGTACGGCTCTTCAAGCCCGGGCCAGTAAAAGGTCATGAATGGACGCGACGGTGGGTCGAAGGGGTTCCAGATGATATTTTACATTGGGCATCGACGGAGACCCGAAATGTCAAAGTAACAGAGGGGTACACCGAAAACGCAGTCGAGCTTCGGGTTAGACAATTTGTACCCCAAGACGGTGACTCGCTCGAACGATCGTGGGTTCATAATGGTGTTAGGAAGCGAGTTATGATTCCAGCGTACGCGATCGTGAATCTCGAGGAAGCGAAGGGTGCCTATTCGAATTACATTGGCAAAAGCTTTCCGGAATGTTTCAGGAAAATCATGGTTGGTAAAGATAAGATGCTGATGGCAACCTACTGGACGGCCCTGAAAGCGGCGCGAGATCCCGCGACCGATGAAAAAGAAAGGGAGCTTTTGAAAAAGGCACTTCAGTTGTGGATGGCTGTTCGTATGACGACCAAGTCAACGGTCATCATAGGCGAAGAGACGCTAGGGATGAGCCCTGACATAATGGATGAGACCAGCCCTCTGCAGGGCAAAATACCCCTCCCACCAGTGATGGGGGCACAAATCGAGTTGGTCCTGATCCACCAAATTCAGTCCAATCTCCGAAGGGAGATGCTCGAGAATTTGCAGACTATGACCCAGGCCAATAAGCAGCATACCTGGTTCACGACTTATCTGATAACTTTCATCTTGCTACACAACGTAGCTCTCCTGTGTCAGCACGACAAAGGATACGCCCGTAAGCATGGAATCAAAGTAAGTCGGCTTATCTCAAGCCAGGAGTAGCTACTCTGCTGGCTGATCTCATCGTGAGAAAATGAGGTGGCTGATAATGGCATTCCAGACCAATTTTGCACGAGAGGACATGGTCAGAGAGTACCAATTGGGTGAGTATAGGCTTCATCCAGCAGTTAAAAAGACGCCGTACCTAACGTTCAAGCAGGCGCCAACATTTTATTGGCCTATTTCCACTACTGTAATAAAGGTATGAAAACCCGATCAAAGACACTGTGTGATATCATGCACGGTGAAATTGACCAGCCAGTAGGCATTTACCCTTTTTCGGCGGAGTGCAAAGACCAAGACCTGACGACATTGGCTGCGCTCAACGAGTCCAAAGTTCAGGTCATCAAGATGACAAAAGCACACGTAGAGAAGTCCAGTAAGTTGTCCATTGAAAAGATTTTCTCTCTATGCACCCAGCCAGATCCCTACACATAGATAAGGAATGTGGGGTTGTGCTTCTGCATTTGCGTCGTGGCTGTTGACTTGATACGAAGCAACTTGCTAACAAATGTCTGATCGTAGGGAAATCATGGGCCAAGCTTCGGGAAAATAAAGACTACGAGAACGACTTCTATTATATAAGTCAGCTATATGAAGAGAACTGGACACCACAGCCAACAATTTGAATTGCTGTCCGAGCCTACACCTCTTCCGACCAAGCCTTCACGAGACATGAGATTTGCATTGGATGGCTATCAGTGACCCAATCGGGAATTAGTAGTATATGTAGGTTTTTTTTTTTTTTTTTGCTAAGAATCTAGCTAGATACAGACAAGACGAAGATCGAGACTTGGGTTGAGCCCCCGGTTGAACAAGCATTGTATGAAACACCAGGGCAGCATCAACTTGGTCATCAGTCCACTACAGAGAAGACGAATCGCAAGCTAGGGAGTTATCTATTGGAGAGAATGGGCTTTGAGACTGTGCTTGTGTACGTGCGAGTGCTCCCAGAAATTCGGCATCCGAAATATGCCACCACCCGAATCTGTAGTGACGATTAGCCGGTCATACTCATTATATACACAGGCGTTTCTGCAATCTCCCGCTCTTGATGCTTGATAGTACGGGATGCGGTAGTTCAATGCTACGTATGTAGCGATTCACAATGCATACAGTATCCGCGAACCGGGTTGCAAAAAAAATTTAAAAAAAAAAAAAAATTGATGGGGCCGGAAGATCATCAGGTGTATACTTCGTACATACCTATGCATATGTAGTTACCCCTTCTAGCTATTATTACGTTCCGCCTGCGTACGTCTTCTCGTGTGCATTTCACCGTGGAGGCGTTTCTATCACAGCGAGCGAAGTATCACCGATTCCCGAAATAGGATGGTTAGTTCACTCGCTCCACATCTCAGAGCGCTGGTATTCTGCAGATCAATAATTAGTATCCCGGCAAGGTTCCGAGAGGCAGTCACTTCTTTCCATGTACTGTACATATACTATATGTGTAGTATATGTACGTGCACGGGCAAGGATTTATACACCAACACGAAATCGGGAAATATGTCATCCACGAAGTTTGGATTACCTACTCCGTAGTTGCTCTTCGTTACCGAAAACCCGGGCTAAACAAGCTCTAAAAGAGTGCCAAGCTGATAGTCTCTACAAGGAATCATCCGAGACAAACTTTAGGACGGATCAGAACATGGCGTTAACTCACCTTAAGGTTCCATTACCCCCTTGCTAAATACGTGAAGCACGCGGCTACTAGCTTTGAGGCTCCTCATCAACCTTGTCCCTAGCACCTACACTACAACCCCATGGTCTTCGAGAACTTCTCTTGCAACACGCCCCTCCTCATTCCGGATACACTTCCGTGGTGGAAGGGAAAGATAACGTAGTGTGCCGTATCTCAAGAATCTAGAGCTCTTTGTCTCAACTCAGTAACACCAGAGGGGTGTCTCGAAGGCAATCGGGCTTCAACGATGGCCCTGGCAACATTCGACTTAGTCCCTCACCTAATAGGATGTCTTCTCGTGACCGACTCGGCGACTTGTCTACCTACTTATTACGTTCGATATCTCTCGCCTCTCCTTATACACATTCTCTAGCAACATCATCGGAACGTGAACCTTTCAGCGTATAATATACTCCCTCAATCTATTAGAATATCATCTTTTCGACCAACTGCGTCCTCATCCAATATCTGCATACATAGCCAGATCAGATCCCTGCAAACAAACTCTGGTAATATCAGGCTCGCTTGCAGCACCTCTAGAGTCCAGTCTTGGCTAAGTTATTATTCATCGTTATAGATACTCTTTATTGGCCCGGAGTCGGTTGTTGCTACAGGCGAATATTCAAATCACCAAATGGGAGACTCCCAAGTTGCAGGTCCAATGGCGCCAGTGCTCGTCCACGACTCAGGGAATTTTGGCCTCTCAGTGCCGCTGCATGTCTCACGACAGCCAGACCCTGCTCAAGACAGCTTGGTTGGCCTGCCCAACGGCTTTCCGTCCCGACTTGACCATCCATTCGCCTGGGTCGGCTCGGAGATCATGAAAGAATCCAGTTATGTTCATCAGCTATGCGCAGCGGAAAAGGCTGAGCTACTCCAGGCTAAGGATGGATTTAAGGGTACTTCTTCACCGATTTTGATGTCTCACATCTTTGTTCACGCTGATTATTGTTCTAGCCCAAGGATTAGACGGAAATCTCGTAAATCAGGATAATTTCCCGCTGCCAACCCTCGGTCCCAAGTTACGGGCCTTGAGCAATGATATCTACAATGGCAAGGGTTTCCATGTGATTCGTGGGCTTGATCCCAACGATTACTCTGTAGAGGATCTTGCCATCATTCATCTGGGAGTTCAGGCATACATCGCTGATCAATGTGGCCGCCAAGACCATCGAGGGAATATGTTAGGTATGTGTGTGATGTACCGGCGGTGATGCCAATGCCTAGCTTACACGGAGCAGTGCACATCGTGGCCGATAATTCGTCTGAGATCAAACTTGGCCACCATCGTCATTCCACTTCGGCTATTGTAGGCAAAAATTCCCCAACCAAATTGTATCAAATATTGGGTTTCAACTAAGAAATATTGCTACCTAGTCATTCCACAACGAGGAAGCCGGTGACGTGATTAGCTGGCTGACGCGAGGGACTTCGAAGAGTGGAGGGAGATGCATTCTCGCTCCTGTTTACACGATCTACAATATCCTTGCGGCCCATCGCCCGGACGTTATTCGAACACTTACTAAATCTGATTGGCCTATTGCACTGTAAGCCCCCTTACGTCTCTAGGCGCATCCCACGGCGCCTCACTTGGCAAGGTCGAGACTAACAAGCGCCGGTTCTTTTACACCGTGCTAGCCCGCGTTTCCAATGCCGTCCGTTAATGTTCTACCACGAGTCTAAGTTGATTATGAACTTTGGCCGAACGCCTCTGCTGGGCAGTGCCACGCACCCGCGCCCAGAGCATCTCCCTCAGCTTAACGACCGCCAGCGTGAGGCCCTGGATCTGGTTGAGACTATAGCTCGGGCCGTTCAGATGGAGATCAAGACCCGCAGTGGCGACATGCACTTCATCAACAACTTCACCATCTTGCACCGGCGGGAGGGGTTTGTCGATGGTGCATCGCCGGACGAAAAGCGGCATCTGGTGCGCATGCGACTGCGGAGCTCGACTCAGGGGTGGTCCATCCCAGAGAGTCTCCACCAGGAATGGACGGATGCATTTGCAGAAGATGGTCCCAAGACGTGGCACTTGGAGCCGATGCCTGGAGACGCCTTCCCCCTCCGCAAATACACGAACTGATCACTGCTCGACACAATCGTTGCGGCGTAGCTTTATTTTTCTTCAAGCGGAGGGCCATCCAGTTGCCCTGCCCACTCGTTACTTTAGACGTTTTGGCTGGGGACAAAAAAGGATATCGGCACGGCGCGAAAATTTTGGTTCACAAAAAGTATAGGGTATACCGGTAATTCTGGGGTTCAGATTGTAACCACGACGAGGATGGATAATTGGCCAGGGCGCAATAGACAAATCACGCCAGCAAATGGTCTTGGCGTTGGCGGAGGATACAACGCTCGCTACGTTCCACCAGCCATAGAGATGTGTACGTCTATTGTTGTCAGTTACTTGCAACTATCAAATTGTCAGTCATCAACTACAACCAAGTTTCTGCCCCTCGTGTAGCACCCGTATCGTGATCATCTAGTCCAATGTATGTCGTCGACCCGGTTCTTGGCACTCCCATGTAGTCGGTCAGCATACTTATCTACGCTGTGATATACAATAGTGGAAAATGGGCAGCAAACACGAGAACTAACCCGGTTTGAGGATTACCTACATTGGCTTGCTTATAGTGTATGCACAGCAAGTATATACTATGCAGGTGTACCTACAGTCATCGGTTTACACAGCATTCTCGATGGTCAGACGCCATTTCCGGTAACCTGGTTTTCCGAGTAGCCCCATAGCGGTTTAAGCATGTTATCCTGGGTATGATCCATTAGGTAAACAAGGCTTACTTGGCCTGGTATAGGTTCAAATAGTACACTAAACCCTGTACTATTTATACCGCTATCGTCTCCGGCTTATTGATGCCAATAGCTTGGACTACTGCTCGGACAAAGATAAGTATGATTACTGGTAAGGTATAGCCTCAAACATGGAAAGACCTGAGACCGTATTATGGATCAAGGGATTATCCCACGGACCAGCCTAGATTTAGGCCGGATCTCTGACTTGGTACGCTAACTGCACTACGTGTGTAGGTATCCATCATATCGGGAGTGTCCATTTATCTACCCATGTTTATCTGCACTGACAAGATCTCCACATATCAAAATTCTGTGTTGTATTTACATAATTATACCCTCATCTTTCTCGATACAATGTACGGTTAGTTGTATAATACTACTTAAATCTAGTAAGTGAACTAGACGGCAGCATGTAGTTGCTATCTACAATAACCTATACAATCAGGACAGAAGTCATACGGTAATTATGTTTCAACAAAAAAGATCTGCTGTCGAAAGAAGACCTAGACCCAAGATAGCGGTCCCCCACAGACCCCACTCGAACTCCACATCAAATTCGTATGGAAGTAAATGTGTATATAATCCATGAAGGTACAATTGCGTAAGTAGGTAGTAAACCCGCGGCACAACATTATCATGGCAGCTAAAAGTGAGCTAAGAAAAGCAGTACGTGTAATAGGTACTTGTCATAAAACATGATGGTATAGCAATGCTTACCTGATGTAGGATCGTGTATTTAAAATCAATATCTAAACTGCTGTGATCTTAGCGGCTGCTCTAGGGTAACTGCTGTGCTTTTTCGGACAGATTCTTGTTTTCGGAGAATTTACCGCAACTAATGAACTATCATATCTATTTAGTGCAGTGGCGTACGAAGTAGATAGATATTGTATTGTGAAAATTTAAGTGTGGTCGTGAATGCGTTGCCACGCTGAGCTGCGAGAAACCAAGACTTCGCAATGCCTGGGTCAACAATACCAAGTGCACCCTCTACACTACCGGCATTAGCGTACATGGACTTCATTGACATCTAGCGTGGCAGGGCACTGACAGTGAACGAGGATACTAGTGTAGCCAGGAACTCGGGAGTAATATGACCACCATCCCTTGTACTTCATAGTTTAGGTAGGGGTTAGGGGCCCCTCTCTAAAGAAGCCGAGGCGTTATTAGTGTCATACTAATTACATATCACCTATCCATGGTTCTGGTTGCGAACTAACCTTTCACAATACCGAGACAACAATCACTTTCTATTATAGTAATTCGTTTCCGAACCTTCAATTACACTAGGAGACGTCGTGTACCCCTGTCCTTAACTGCTAGTATAAACGTCTCTTATTCTTGCTGTTCTATCTACTTCACCGCCCTACCCTCGCCCAGAAGCCTCGCCTGTTCTGTAGTGTAGTCAAGATGATCCCTTGCGTCCTAGTAGCATGTATACTTTTCAAGGATCCCCAGACCTGCATACTATCGTATGTTTTTTTTCTTTGGGTGTACACTACCTAGCTAACTTCGTGGTTATACATAGCATTTGTTGAACGCCACTGAGCGGCTAGAGTTAGTGTTTTTGCGAGCAGTGAGCTACCGTATCTACTTTCGTGATATTATGAGCCCAGGTCACTTGCGGCTAGGTGAAGAGTTAGCCAATATTTCCATCAATAAGCATACATCCACTACAGAAATAAGCAGCCGTCAATGTTTATATCCGATAGCCGCGAAGGCCGAAAAACTTGGCACATGCAAACATATAATAGTTACTTTGGTGGTGTGCGTCTAGGCACTATGTGTGAATGAAGTACTGTGACAGAAAATCTACGAGTGCTATTATGTATAGTACTACCAAAGTACTCAGGCAAAAGAGACGGCATGTAGAGGCCGCTTGCAAGATACAAATACGAAGGATTTCACATATTACTATCCGGTTGCAGCGTGGGGTTACTTTGACCTACGTTGCGAATCAATATACTTGCTCAGTCGGAACAGGACCAATGGGTGCATACTTCATGCCTAGGTAGGTAGTCGGTGTGCTCCTCAATACCACCAATTTAGAAATGGTGCCAAGAGGCTAAATGAAAAGAAGCCGGGCTAATTATGGGGAATTAAATATCAGATCGATCACTCACGTGCTACCATGAACACAGTTTTCTTAGCTACTCTCTCGGGACCCGGCTTCATGAAATATGTCAAGGCTTTAATCCTGTAAGCCGGCTGACTATGGTAATAATAAGCGGCCAGGGGGCTAAATCCCATATAAAACATCATAGAAACCCTGCTATTATCCTCCCTCTCAAAAGTTTCTAACAAGAGCCAAAACATAGCTACAGTCCATTTATTCCAGTGGATACGTACGCACGGTGACCTGCATACTAAGTAGGTAATCTCCGTAGAGGGTGCATACTTAGAATCCTTAGAAGATTGTTACATACTGAATCTCGATGTCTAAGGATCCGCGATGCCCACATATGCAATATTCATGCAACGTGAGCATTTTGAGTTAAGCTCACCGTTTCGAAGCTGGCTCCGCAGACCGGTGTGCTGTGGCATCCATGGAACACGATAGACATTCACGATGGGTGGAACGCATTTCTGAAGGCTTCAATTCCTGCTCCCTGGCTCAGCGGGACGATCTCCAAGGGCAAGCTAGTACAAAAACCTCTTAGTTTCTCATCGTTGGGCATTTACTGGATTGGAAAGGGCAATCCCAACCTTTCAGGCATCAATAGCTTGATTTAGAGGTCAGGTGTTTATATTCACTGTGTTCTTAGACAATGGGCGAATACATACACCCAGATGGTCTCGCCATCGATTGTAATGTGTTTAGTGAAGATCTCAATATTTAGAGCATGCTGATGATGCAAGATCACACATCATATCCCAGCCGGACTAAGGATTCGCAGGTCATAGCGGCCCTATGCAACCTTGATAGCATACTTGATTAATGCAGTCACCTTTGCGTCTCGGCATAGTTGTCAGATCTATGCATAGCGTGTAAATAGGGCAAGGGGCTGAGTAATCCCACGACACCACCAGACTTGATATGTCAATATTATGAGGGTTGTTGGCTATACGCCTCCAGTAGATATGGCAGATGTGTTTTTCGAGCACGGATACTGCAGTATGGTTTCAGTGTCTAAGAATTGACACCACATCTCACGTAGATTTAAGAATGAGATATATTATTTCTGCTTTTTCTAATCTAAATGACCACCCTAAGGATCATTGCACGATATTTCAATAGCGGAAAGTGCACATCGCAGTGAATTATATACGGAAGGCCTTGCGCTCAAGTTACCTGTGTTCTATATATCCTTAGCTCTAGATTGTGTAATAGGTTGGCTGATCGGGTAGTGTACTTTTAAACCAGTATATAGGATGTTATACCCGTCAATACGAAGAAGATGGAAGCTTGACTCACCGGTTCTGCCAGACTATGCGACCTCCCGACCAGCTCACGGCTATCTAAATTCTTAGCATGCGTTTCCATGTCGTTCGTTTATCGGTGTACCTGCATAAAGAGTATCATAGATCACAGCCAAGCGATACGTCAAGCCTCCGACCTGTAACTATCCGTGTGGTGATGTGCACTCACCGGCTGGCTGCACCACCGGATAATACCTTACTATGTACAAGTTGGATTAAAATGCCCTCTAAAATACACGCAAGTCGTCTTGTCAGTTATCACTAGACAGTTTATGTTGTCATCGCCAACGGATACGACTTGTCAAGACTTGTTCCAGCTGCTCCCTGACCAGAAGTGGAATTCTCAGAGTAGTGGACCGTTCACTCTCGGATACTAGTCGTCCGCCACGGTTGCTACTGTGACCACGTTTATGCACAGATCTGCATCAAAGTGGCTACTTCAGACGTCAAAAACAATACCGTCAGCCAGCCATAACACCGGATTGGTGTTTTGGTCCTACCGCGGGGCAGGTTCTAGCTGAAAGAATATTCGATCAAGTTGCTGTCACTAGTTATATCTAACTAGTGATTCTATCTCGACCATCCTTTCCTAGTGTAGTATATATCAGCTTACAAGATATAGCTCAGGCTTCTATACCGATGGGGGGGATAATAGCAAGGCTTTCCATCCAAGATACCACGATTATTCAGCAAAGAGAGAAAAGCAATGGCTACTTCGTACACCATACTACGCATCGCAGCAGTGGGCTAAGCACTACCAGCCCACACACGAAGTATAATTCAGCTAGGGAGCCCAGACGCCACAATGCCGGCCTGATTCCGCGGGCCTTACTTGTGCGATCAATCATGGGCAATCCCCGTGTCTCTGGCGAACAGCGAACAGCGAACGGTAAATACTTGTTAGCTAGACAAGACTATCATCACTTTGACGCGACAGGGGTTTGCTGCAGGACTCTGTCAGCACGTCGGCGCTCGATTGTCTTCGAGGCATAATTTCTCATTTTCCATAATATTCCGTCAATAGCAATGCTTTCACTGCAAACTGAGCGTATGGCTACCTAAGTTATCGAATCGGAAATTTGCTCTGGCCCGAGCTCTGGCTTGCGAAGTGGACTGGTGCGGCAATGCATTCCAGGGGTACCCTCGTCGACGTGGCATCTGAAGACCCCGGCCACTTACAGCGAGCGGGTAAGGGAAAACGGCAAAACGGAGTTCGCGAAATCCCAAGTTGGCCAAACCATGCTCGGATCGCCAAATTACAGTTGCATTCGAGCCGAACCTCACCGACTGCCATGTTTCATCTATCTTGGCTCTCCCATCATGGCTGGCCCCGGGACGTGTAGAGGAAAAAAACTTCACTGCTGAAATTTTCGAACTTCCTCTTTGAAAGCTGTCACAAAAACTGTCGGATGCAAGTCTGAGCGCTTCCGTGCGAAACATTGAGGAACACGATCGTCTGATCGGTCATGGCACGGTCTCGAAAATCCCAACCACGCTCGGCCGCAGCACCTATCCTGCGTTGTCTCCGATCCAACGTGGATCTGCCTTACAAAAGCCACAGGGCGGTCAAGAGACGGCTCCTTGTTTTTTCCCCCCCTCACCTTCGATGTGCTCGATCCCTTCAACCGGGTATAACCCATAATCTCATTCTCGCATCGCCAGATTATCATATGGCCAGAATCTCCCCTCCCCCCGGTCAGATTATAACTAGGTAAGGTGACGTTTGGACGCAAGTCGTCGTGACTGAGCGTTTATGCGCAGGCTTTATTGCCGCCCGGGAACACGTCACCTGGCATCGTAATGCATTTCACCTCTTTTTTTTCGGCCCCCTCCCCAGATCCGCGCATCCGCTATCCTGCGACTCTGCGACAAGCGAGGGACAGGTCAAATTGCGAAGAAAGCAAGAAAGGATGAAAGAAAAATTTTCACCTTGCTTGTCCGATTTCACTGTCCAGCAAAGCGATTGGAGTAAACGGCTCACCGATGATGCCTGCGACACATGCAAACGCACGCCTAGGCTTCGGCTTTCGCTCCGAATTCGATATTTGCTTTCATATTCTCTCTCCCCTACCCCCTGGCCTGCGCGCATTATGACTTATACTCTGACCTGTCTATCAGCCAAGAAGTCTCAACTGGGAGCTATCCGCGAGACTATGATCGAGAGTCGAAGATGTCGCCCGGGTCACTTCCCCAATAAGGGAGGTCGGATCGGGGAAGAGAAGGGAGAGGGCGAATCGTACGGGAGCTGGCATTCCCCGACTCTTGCTCACCCTCGTGTCTCGGGAATTCCAAGGGATCTGCTGTCGGGAAGAAATAGCTTGCTGCCGAGTCAGCTGGTCCAGATGGTAGGTAGTAGCTCAAGGTGGGCAATGCAGTCTAGAACTTCAACCCGAGATATTATTGGGACAGCTGTGATATTCCAGGATACATTACATGGGAAAACCCTGCTCTCCATGTGTAAAAAAGCACGTGCCATTCTTGTAGAGACAAATACCCTGCCGGTGCTAGGGCATACGGTTATACCCGCCACGAGACAGATCGTATAGACGCTGGGTATGTATAGAAGATTAGTATGACTTTAAACATAGTGAATCAATGAAACTATTCATGAACACGCTGAGACAGCCCAGTAGATAAAAATTACTACTGAAGAGCAATTTCAAGTAGATTGAACGCGGTGCTATGAAATAGAAGCTCTTCAAGGCTTCACGTCAGCCACGTCAGCCTCGGATGCAGTGCATATAGTCAAAATCTCGAGAAAATAGCAAGTTGTATACATATTTAGCCTTAGCAATATCTAGGCAGTGGC
The DNA here is from genome assembly GCA_022578715.1 of Nemania sp. FL0916. Lineage (NCBI taxonomy): Eukaryota > Fungi > Ascomycota > Sordariomycetes > Xylariales > Xylariaceae > Nemania > Nemania sp. FL0916. The sequence continues at coordinate 136,142 of MU390289.1, forward strand.
CTCGCAACACTGTCGTAACGCAAGGCACGGTCAAGTAATCGACCTCTTTCTAAACATCACCCAGATCGTGATATTTTGAAGTGAGTATATGTAGCTCTGAAGGCAAGGAGGTTGCTCTTCCCATATACAGAACTCAGCGTGGTTCTTGCGGTTGATGTGTCATGTAACAGTTATAGCTAAATATGAATTCGTAGATAGATTTATTAGGAGTGACTAACATCAAGCAGATTAAATGCGTTGCCGTAACTCACGCCTCCCAAGGGACGTCAGATGTAGTACACTCTCCTTCTATGCCTGTATGAAACGATACATAAAGAAAACCCAAGGGGCTCTCTTTGAGTCTTGTAGAACTGATAGTCCTTGACTCCGCGAGCACTCCACTAAGGACTGCCGGCGTTCACTGACAAAGTCGGTTTGAATGGCTTACCAGAAAGAGTACGTTTCACGGACGGCTAACTCAAGGCATATTTCACACCCTTTGATGGTAAAGACATGCTATTGGGAACAGATACATTGGGAGCGCGGCTGTGAGACTGCGACGGTGTACTGGAGCCGGCTGGCGTAGTCTGCTTCAATCTGATGTCGCGCATGAGTTTGCGTAGCTTCTCTTACCATTTCCAAAATACTCCATTGCCAATCTAACTACGTCTTATCCCTGAACACTCAATGATTTGCCAATATATAATTCAGAGACATGATAAATTCTTGACCTTTACGAGTGCCTTGATCCTACCCAATTCCGAGCTTCTCAAGAACAAGATGAAGATAGACACATAAAATTCTCCCATAAGCACAGTGGGTGAAAATGATGCACGAAGCATATGTAGCCTTTTCATCGACTCACTGCCCCGAGAGAGTCACGGGATCTATAGAAAAGCCGGACTGTAGTTAGTCATATGCGATGTAATAGAACAGTTGACACACTGCTGAGCATCCCAAATCGCCAGGGAATTTTTGTGTAAATTCATGTAGATAGTCACTCTACAGGGTAAATACGTGTAAGTTTACGTAGATAGCCACTCCTATCTTCAGGGTAAGTACGTGTGATACTCACGTGAGACAAGAGAGACAGCGGCGTTGAAGTAGGTGGTCATAGAGATTTCATTACTCGTAATAGTGCAAGAACAGCTACTTTTCCCAGCTCCACGCCAGCTATGCAAATATCCCTCTGCGTGGCCTGTTTCCACGCCAGTGCTATATATATGTATATATCATCTAGAAAAAGAGAGGAAAATTTCACCTAAAACTTCCCGCTCGCCACTCTTAGTTCGAAGCCCAGTATCTATCTGTCTACTTATACCATAAGTAGGCTTCAGCTCACCGCCGAGCGTAGGGGAGAAGGTAAGGATGCGTTCCGTGAGATTTGGTTTACTATCACTCGAGGTTTGATAGGCCCCATACATCGATGGAGGATTCAAGAGTGTCAAAATTGACGTCTGGAGGAATCTGGCCAGGGCTTGCAGAGGCTACAGTATTTGCGCCGCTTACAGGGTTTCCTGACAGGTGCCCACTAGACGGAAGCAGAAATAGTGGCTGCTCTGACATCGTAGCGGAAGGCTGAGAGGTATTGCCCATGCCCCAAGCGTTGAAGCTGGCTTGCCAATTCACGCCGTCTTTTAAATACCATTCATGCCCGTCAGAAGGGAACACAGAGGCTTGTGTCGACGGTTGAGCCGCAGATTGAGCCGACATGCCTTGTGAATTCAGCCCAGCCTGACTGCTGGCTAGAAAAGAAGTATAGGGCTGAGAGTATTGGGGCATCACTTTGTTTATAGATGTGGATTGCCAATTCGGCGAATCGAGCGTGGCGAGATTCACAGTTGACTTCCCCATGGCTGTGGAATTATTCATCATTTGTCCAGCTAGCTGTGGTTGCTGTTGGAAGTCCGGTGAAGGCGACATCGCGCTGGGAAGCATTTCGGGAGACATACTAGTTTTGGAAAGGATAGGGGGTGATTGAGATGGAGGTGAGGTTACAATATAGTTAGGAGGACTGTGGGGCTGTGATTCGTGACTCTGTTGGGACGGCGGCGTGTTCTGAGCCGTCGACGTGGTAGCGACTGTGATCTGTGACCGAGGAGAAGGAACGTCTGAAGTATTGAACGTGCCCCATCGCTCATCGGTTCTTCGTAAAACTTGAGCAGCTTCATCAGGCAGCTCAACCACCCATTTGCGAGAAAGCACGCTGATGATGCTCAAGGCTCTCCGCCCACAAAGCCAATCCTCGGCAATTTCCTCGAGGTGTTTAACGCCGTGGATGATGTCTCTTTTCGCAGTCTTTTCTGGCAAGTTCAACAAATGGATAGTACAGGCTGAGTGCAGCATATATACAGCAATATTACATATCTGTCGGAGATTGTATATCTTTTTATAGAGACGCATTAACTTGGAGATGGCTCCTGCGTTTGCAGTGCATATTCTCCGAGGGGAGACGTGCGGCGGTAATGGCGAGGCTTTGGGAGCGTAGCGGAGAAATGGCCGGAACAAGTGTATGTACTGAAGATGAAAGAACATGCTACGTGCTGGTTTAGCAAATATACGCAAGCGAAAGGGCTACACAATGCTTGCTGACTTACTGCATAAGGATGACATTGGGCAGTTGCCCATCTTTGGGCTCAAGTTCCGCTGGTAGCTGTTTACGCCATTCTTCCAAACGACGGTGGAGTTCACTCAGCTTTTTTAACTCAACCGATTTCCCACTCGATCGCCCTAGGTGGGCCGGGTGATAGAAGAAGAGCAAGAGATCACTGCTAATTTCACAGAGCGTTGACATCTGCAATCCGATTGTGCGGGTGCGCGCTGGCTGCCTGGAAGTCTCGTCAAAGCCCGAGTCTGTGTAGGGGCACCAGCCTTCAGCGTCTTCTTCGGGAAATACGTCGTATTTCGGAACACTGTAGGAATTCTTGGGTAATTGGGGCAAGCGACCCATGTAATTGGACCAGCACTTATCGAACAAAAAACAGCCCCAAAAAGTGACGCGTCGAGCATCGACTTCTTTTTCGTCGAGGTTCTCCAGGTCGCCGTTGATGCCGCCCAGGTTCATGTTGAGGCCTAAGTCCTGCGCCATCCTAAAGCTCATACCACTGTAGACCCAGCCCCTGGCTTCTCGACCGCAGCCTGCCTCTCTGACGGACATCAATGCCAGAGCTTGGACGGTGGTCAAGCGCGGCTTCTCATATTCATCATTATCGATAATCAGCCGCTTTGCCTCGCCGAAAAAGTGGTCTCCCTTGGTCCAGCTGTCGCCAACGATTGCATACGCGCTCGTAACATTCGTGAAGTGGCAGCCGAGGGCCAGCATAGCATTTACCAGGAGAGACGAGCAATACTCTGTCTTGTAGGATGTAGCGTGACGCTTGCCCCTGAAGAAATCTCTATAGAACAGGCTTTTCGACAGCGTGGTAAAGTAGGGATAGTGCCAGTTGAAGTACATGTTCAGAAGATGGGTGACAACCACGGGATCTTTGGTGACGTTCGACCAGCTCGTGACAGGATCAACGTCGACGGCATCCAGCTCGGCGGCGTGGTCCTCCTGGGTCGGCGAGCCTAGCACATCCCAGTGTATGAGGTGCGAGGTACCGCCGATGAAGCGCGTGGTGCCGTTCTCGACACGCAGCTCGCCCATCTTGCGAGCCAGGTCGCGCTCGCCGGCGACGGGGATCTCGGTGGTGTAGTCGTCGTGGGCCAGAGCCAGGGCGTCGTCAGCGGCGAGGCTGGCAACACCCTGGCTGTGGATGGACTCGGCGACGGTGTCGAGGTTGTCGCAAGTGCGGATGCGCTTAACGATATCGGGCACGTCGTCCTCGTCGGCGTTTAGGATGGCCTCGATGAGGATGTGGAGGGTCGAGTTGGAGGCGCGCATGCTATCAACTTTCTCGCGGTAGACGCCCTTGCGCCGGTGGTCCGAATTCGGATCGTATATGCACTCGGTGCCGTAGACGCTCGCGCACGCGGCGCAGCTCGGCAGCGCTCCGTCGCATTTCGACTTGCGCCGCCGGCATGCTATACAGGCGCTGCAGCGGCTCCCGCGTTAGCTCATATGTGTTTATCTGGTTAGAGTTTTTTGTCTAGTGTTTCCTGTCAAGTGTCTTTGGCTATGCTGCCGGCATAGAAGTCTAACCTTAAGGTTAGACTCGCCAGCTGCAGAGAGCGCCCGCTGGTTCTGGCTATCCGGACCAATGCGAGGTCCCGCGCAAAAGTCCTCGCAGCTTAGGTATAATTATAGGTCGAGGAGATGGCGACACCAGACCACGAGAAAGATGTACATACATGCTAACGCATTGACGCTTCTGCAGCGAAGGATCACCGCCCCTCCGCGGCTTCTTCTTCGTGACGGACGCTTTGGTGCTGTTGTTACTGCTATTGCTGGCCAGATAGTTGTGGGATGGCAGGCCTGGCATAGGCGGGCGGTCCATCGTGCGATCGCGCTTGTAGTTGTGGGCTTGTGCCTGTGTGGTGCGGTGCGGCGCGGTGCGATGCAAAAACCTGACTTACACCTTACTTACACTTACACCTTGCGACGCGGACAAACGGACGGCTCGGTAGCGAAGCCGTAACGTAAGAGAAAAAGAGGGCGCGGGAGGGGTGCATTGGGGCGTAAGATGCTTTCCCTCCTTGGGCATGCGGATACCTTCCCTATTATCACCATGACGGCTAAGTCCGTACCTTATCAAAGCTATCATGTGCATGGGAAAGCCAGAAGGTGCAGTAGCCTGCGGTGCTTACACTATGGGCAACTGCCTTTGGGCAATTGGCGGTTCATCCGCGCTTCACCTGTGCATCTGCGGGTCTTTTAGCATGTTGACGCCAAGCTGGGTTAGCTCGAAGTCAGGATGCGGCAATTCGAGGGGGTCCGTGCCTTAGACTCAGGACCGCAAGCGTCACTATCTACTCCAACCTTCTGCGTACACAATGTATTATCTAATGAATACATAGTTCGATGAGCCAACCTGAATACTGCTGGTAATCATACTGTCCTAGTTGTTAAACGCCTAAAATTCGTTTGATAGGCGTCCGAAAATGTCCAATTGACTGGCTGTGGAAGCGGATGTTTGGAAAGGGATGTTTGGAAGGGATACAGCGGCCGTATACTGGACTTGTGTCGGCAGGAGAAGTATTACTATGTAGATGGTTACCTTCGACTTACATCAAGTTAGATAATAACCCCAGACAGCTTCGATTTTTGCTATACTTTATTCCTTGCTTCTTCGAGGCAATGATAAATGAGTACTTCGTAGCTTTATAAGGTGCTGATTTGAACAAGTTCAATGTTGAGGGTGTACGCACGAATATATCGTGTACTGCTACTAGGCACCTCTATTTACTATTGGTGGGGGCCTTTTCTTCCTGTCTGCCAGTCACAATTGGTATTTTCAAGGAGCTTCTCTGGGCTTTGTGTCGTTTGAATTGAATTGTTCGAGTAAAATTCTTACGCGCATGTGTAAGGGACAAGTAGGTACCTTGCATATGGCACAGTTCAATGCAATATATATCTACACTTCTTATTTTCGGCCTACGATCTCTGTTTCTTTTTAGAAGTATCAAGTTCCAAATATATTTAGCTTAATTTTACCATATTAGTACGGAGTACCACCTTCGGTTTTCTACGACATTGTCACTAATTATATAGTTCCTACATATTCGCAGTAGCATAGCTACTACTACCACGAGGTACCTATGTGCACCTAGGTAGTGCTAGCTGATGCTAAGTAGCAGACAATCGCGGATTAAGAAGAGCGTTCGCTCAAGACCCACCTACGTAAGTTGGAGGGGTGGTGGGGAAGAGAGAAGGCTGGGTGGAAAATTGATACGATTGGCCCGTGGATCCCACATAACTCCCAAACTAGGCAAGTGCCGTGGAAAGAAACCCATCTACCCAAGCCCCGCTGGCCCCCGATTTTTGCGAAGCTCCCTTAGCGCGTGGGCGCGGCCTAGATTTGTTCGCAAAATATCTTTCCTCGCCTTGCAAAAACAAAAACAATGAGAACCTAGATTGCACGTGAGATCCAACGAAGATAGTTACGATTACTGGAAATCATAATCGCCTACCTATTTCAAAGCTCTGGTGAGTCTTCTTCTCCCATTTACACACACACACACACTCTCTCTCTCTTCCCTCTTTGCATTCTGAGAAGTCGCCTCATCTGGATCTGCATCGTTCGCACTCTCCAATTCGTCCTTTCTCTACCCCTCCAACACACCCAAGCAACTCTTTTTTCAATCTTATTCATTCGCCCAGCTCTTGGCTTTCGGCCTCTCCGAGTATCAGCTCTAACAAAACTTTGATCCCAGCACGGAACTGACTCAAGTGATCTTCACAAGCCGCATCAATGGCTGAGGCTGATACCAAGCCTGTTGAGGTCGTCGACCTTCCTGCGGCTGAAGCCGTGGAAAACAATGCAGGTGACTCCGAAGCCAAAGCCGCCGAGGAGCCCACAGAGGAGCCTACAGAGGAGCCTGCTGAGGAGCCTGCTGAGGAGCCTGCTGAGGAGCCCACCAAGGAGCCTGCCCAACAGGTTCAGCCAGCCAGCGACACTGCACCCGGCGACAATGAAGACAAGGCAGAAGGAACCGAGGGCACTGCTGCCAATGATGATGGGCCGTCAATCTTCAATCCGCCACCCGGAATGCTCCGAGTAACAGGACGCCTGAAGGCAACGAAATTCGTCCGATCGGATGCCGCCTCTCTCGCAGAGACCGACGATCCCCGTGAAATTCGCAAACAGGTGAGCTAACCCCCTAATGCTAGATGATCGCTGAGCTTATCTCACCTGTTTGCATCTAGGTCGAATTCTATTTCGGTGATAGCAATCTTCCCGAGGATAAGTTTCTGTGGGAGAAAGTGGGTGGCGAGGAGAACAAACCAATTCCCGTCAGCCTGATCTGCAGTTTCTCTCGCATGCGCCGCTTTAAGCCGTACGAGGCCGTCGTTAACGCTCTCAAAGCGAGTAACTTCTTCGTCATCGACGGCCCCGAGGGTGAGGAGACCATTCGTCGAAAGAATGCCGTCGATACGGAAAAACGGACCAAGCGCGAGGAACGCAGCGTCTACGTAAAGGGCTTCGGCGACGAAACTTCATCGACTCAATTCGACATCGAGGCCTTTTTCACACAATATGGACAGTTTGACTCTGTCCGACTTCGACGAGCAGAGCCCCCGGAGAAGGTTTTCAAGGGTTCTGTCTTTGTGGAGTGGTCAGATAAGGAGACGGCCGAGAAATTCGTCGCATTGAAGCCTGAGCCTCAGTGGAAAGGACACCCTCTGCATATCATGTGGAAGGTCGACTACATGAAGCAGAAATGCGAAGCCATCCGCGATGGCAAAATCGATCCTGCCGGCCGCAAATTCCGTGGCTCTCACCGTGGTAATCGTGGCCGGTTCCACGGCGACCATAACGGAACGGACAAAGATGACTGGAAGAAGCGCCGGGAGCAGGACAGCAAAAACGGCTTCGGCGACCGTCGGGACGGTCATCGCGGCCGAGGGCGTGGCCGTGGCCGTGGCCGAGGTCGGGGCAATTTCCGCGGACGTGGTGGGCGCGATAACCATGGCGACCGGGATCAGGACGCCACCCCTCAGCTGCTCAACGACGGCCGGCCTAGGATTAATGTCAGCAAGGAAAGCGCGAAGAGCACGGAAGAAGAAGCGGCCAAACCGGCCGAGACGAACGGCAAGCGAGCTAGAGAGGATGAGACCACTTCGAGCGAACCTCCCGCCAAGAAGACTAATACCGGTGAGGGAGCAGTGGAGGCTACGTGAAGCTCCTGGGGCCGGTAGTATCTCTGGATTATTCTATTTCCGTGATGCCTCTAACAGCGGGCGTACCTATCTCGGATCATGTATATTTGCTGTGCAAGGGTGGCCCTCCGATGAGTTAGTACCACAGTCGAGCTCGGCTATATCGCAAGAGCAACTATACTGTGAACTCGGTTCAGGCGTAAGGGTTTTCGGTACTATAGATTCTCGACGGTCACTTTTCGACGGACGATACGATGCTATCACCGCATACCATTTCGTCTGTTTTCGCTCTAGGGCTCTAAGGGATTGCAATTCATCGGCTCTAACGGATATGCTACTGGACTCTAGCGTCTATAATTAAGCTACTGTTCGAGAAATAAACATAAATGCCATGCCATGCAATGCTATGCCGCGCAGTCAATGCTCCCGGGCTAGTCTACAACTCCCCGTGCCCAAATGTATGATGCTCCGAGATTAAATGATATTCGCCGCCTAATCTTGCTAAATACAAGTTCGACAATAATAGTAAATATCTATGCTGGTCTATAAAAAGCCTGATAGCTTAATACCTGTCTGTACGTCAATATCCTGCGTCCATGTTGTTCTGCGTAGAAATGACTTACAAATTAAATAATTCTTAGTTTCGTAATATGTTCAAAGGAAACTATATGAGATTTCCAGATAATAATGGTACTTTATAACGGTTTCTGTCAAAGCAGCGCCGGCGACGGGAGATCGTATCTATCTCTCTCTCTCCCTCTCAACCAGCTCAGCTCTACCCACCAGCGGCAAAAGGACTTCGCTTGCGCAGTGTCTCGCCGTACTTCCACAGGAGGAAGGGGCCAGGAAAGCCGATGACGACACCGAGGAGGGCGAGGAGGGTATTTCCCCAGCCCTGGCCGAGCCGGGCATATAAGGAGGGGGCGAAGAGCGGGAAGCCGAATCCCGCGAGGGAGCGGAAGACGGTGCCGGCGCTGACGGCGGAGGCGGCGTAGCGCGTGTAGGTGTCGACGAGGAAGGTCTGCAGGCACTGAAACGAAATAACGGTCGACGCCGCAAATAAAAAAGCCCCGATGTTCGGGAAGATCCAGTGCGTCTTGTACTCGGCGGTCCAGCCGTACACGAGCAAGCCAACAGGGAGTAACACCGCCCCGGGAATCATCATGGGTACCCTGAATTCCGGCCTGCCCACGCCTCCGGGGCCGCCGTATCGCTTTTTCAGAGCCACGTAGATTCTGTCCTGAAGCGGCGCGCAGCTCTGTGCGCCCGCGAAAAAGCCCAGCCCGAGAGAGATGTAGTTCAGCCCGCCGACGCCGAGCGACTCGCCGTACCCCTTGGGCTCGGGACCCGACCATAATGCGGGAAAAGAGGTTAGAACGATGTAGATCAGGCCGTAGACGTACAGCATGTAGACGGCGAGGACCTGGACGATGAGCTGCGTGGTGATCATTTTGAAGGGCCGGACCAGGGCCACGCGCAGGGTCTTGCCCACGGTGCGGTCCGGGTGGTCGTACGGCGTGTGCAGACCGGTATTGCCGGTTTCCTTGATCAGGCGCTTCTTCTTCCACGTTAATAGAACAGGCCCGTATGTTTCTTTCAGGAAGAACACCCCCGCGAACTGGATCACCGCGTCCGCGATCGTGGTCGCGTAGAACGCCCACCGCCACGTCGTGTTCTGCGCAACTGTGGTACGACATACATTAGTCTCATTACTTATTGCTGTTTTGAGCTTGGTGGGCTGATAGTTTCGAGGTCGTGACACCCGACGGCCTCCAACACAGCCTAGCGTGCCATTCCTTTCTAACCCTTTTCCTTTTCTTTTGTTGAGTGGTAAGAGGGAAAAGGGAGAAAAGGACTGGGGAGAGGGGTGATCTGAAAGGGGGATTGATTGGGTGCAGCATCCGTCTAAAGCGGAAAGCTGATCCAATAAGAAGAGCACGCGTTCCCGGATTAAGCTACTCACTGAAAGCGCCGGCGATAGGTCCGACGGCCGGCCCCAAGAGCGGCGCAAGACTGTACATAGACAGCGCTTTGCCTCGATCTTCGGCCGTGAACAGATCGCCGAGCACGCCGCCACCGATAGCGAGCGGCGCCGAGCCGCCAAGGCCCGCGAGGAACCGGAACGCAATTAGCTGCCCCTTAGTGCGCGCGAGTCCGCATCCTAGGTTGAAGAACAAGTAGATCAGGTTCACGAGCTGGAGCACGATGACTCGGCCGTACAGTTCGGAGAGCGGCCCCCATCTGACCCGTGCCCATGGATTATTAGTCTGGCGTGTCCTGGATTCGCCAATAAACAGGAGGGTTGTAGGGGCAAGGATTACTTACACCAATGGACCAACCGCGTAGGCGAGGATGAAAATCGATAACGTGAGATTCTTCTGGACTGTGAGTGGGATATATAAGTCAGCCAAGCCGGCGCATTCCCGTTACGCCGGTTCGTACGGGATAATAGTCGCGTTGCCTTAGACTTACAGTCTTCAGTAATGTTGAGTTCCTCTCCGATCGAGCCCAGCGCGGGCGCCACGAGCGACGAAGAGACGGGCGAGATCAGCGTGAATAGCGAGACGGTGAACACGGCGGCCCATTTCTTGGAGAACTTCCAGTTCTTGGGATTCTCCGGGTCGTCGGGGCCGGTCCAGGTGACGAGGTTGGGATCGTTCGGGTTGGGCGCCGTCGTGTCGATCTTGGTCGTGAGCTCGGGGCCCAGCTCTGGATCCCGTTGGTTCTGGACGCCATCCCGGACTTCAGATTCCGAGACGTGGCGGGACAGAGTGCGTGATGCCGGACGCGAGAGTGATTGGTGGTGTCCCTGTTCCGCTGTTGATGACACGCTGCTGGCACCATCGTCTTCTGTGTCTGTTTCGTGCTTGTGCGCCTCCTCGACCTCGGCCGGGTCTCTTATCTGGCCGGCATCATGTAAAGAAGAAGCTGGTATCTGCTCTCTCGAGCCAGACTGCTTCTCGTCTTCGACTATGGCCATTTCCACCGCTGCGTCCTTGTGTATGTCCCGTTTGTCCTGTCTGTGGGTGGATAGGACAAGCGCTCTAATCAAGTGATGGCCCGCCCAGTTTCATAACGCAACCGCAACAGCAACAGCAACAGCAACAGCAACAGCAACAGCAGCTCGGGCAGTCAGTCTCGTGCCAGCTACGGAGGAAAATGGAAGATTTATTTCGTCGCTACGCCTTAAGGTCAAGTATACAATTACTGTCTTATGCAGTCTCCACAACAATAGATGGTACGTTGACACCGAAAGAGATGAATAACGGAAAATAATCAAACAAAGAGGCTGTCGACTATTTATCTGAACCGCCCGGACCGGTTGTTTTTTCCCGGTGAACGGCAACAGGCTCGGGGTATTCGTCAGCGGTGCCGATAGAAGCCTGAAAGAAAAATTCTACAAGCACGACCCCGGTCGAGCCTAGGAAAGAATGTGTCAATCGTGCAGAGCTACGCAGACGACGGTACGCCTGTCGGCACCGGCAGCCATCGTATACCTACTACGCCCACCGCTCGAATACATTGCGTAGTCGATTCTGTACCCGTCAAACGCACTGGTCCATCTGCTCCGCTCTCCAACAGTAGGGCCGAGGAAGCGAGTGCGGGCTTGTCGGTGGAGACCATGACCAACACATGTAAGTAGGTTTGAGCAAGGGGCAAATGGAACATTACAACTGTCCAATGACGGGCGCCATGATATCGAGCCACCTACGAAGTACTCAGTTAGTGCAGTTAGTGCAGTCCCTTACCTACCTACTCCGTACCATAGCTTTGCCTCGTGCCTCGCCGGTTTGGGATCAAAGGCGGATTCAGGAGCGGACTTAAGCGAGTAGGTATGTCGGATGGTGGGATTAAAGCCCCAGGTAGCCGCTAGTGTAGGACTTATTCGGAAGCGGAACGGCTAACTGAATTACAAACAATGTACTTCGTACGTAGGCAACGCAGACCAGCAAGGTTAGAGACCATATAGGTTTATGAATACCTATTATTTATGCTTGAGGAACAGAGGGCGGATGCTGTCTTGCCCGGCTCAATAAATTGGGTCACTTGTGCCGTTTGCACCGTTTTACCTTCTTCCTAATATCCCTTCGATCGAACATGTACGTTGCGTGTGATCCAAGTTTCCAAGGCCAATCGCCGGTCTGCACTTATCCAATATTGGATTAGTTCCCGTTGTCCCGAATCTCGGTGGAAGATTGAGTTTTCAGCCAGGCAGAGTAAACCAGATGAGAGCCGTGAGACGGAAGAGATACGAAGTACGCGCACTGGCCGAGAAAGGAGTTGTACAGGCAGGTCGCTGAGCCAATGGGACAGTACTTCGTACGAAGTACTTCGTAGACTGTTTAACGTTAGGAGCCACCCACACTGTTGGGTCATGAATCGAACGCTGGTGCCACACCTAGGCACAGTACCTACGTAGGTATCTACGGTACCTAGTGCGCCTTGTTAGGAGCTTGGACCACTCACTGAAAGTGCTGAGTAGGTAAAGTCTCAGCAGCACGCGGCAATTGACGGCACGTGATAAGCCTATCTAATAATTTTCTGGTCCATGGTGTAAGTCCGATATAGATAGAGGTACCAGTGTAATCAAGACCAGCCCACGGCCAGCCCACCAGCACCAGACACTGACGAGGTGACGTTCAACTGCGCCGTCGGACATCAGCCAAGCCAAGATGAGGCCCAGGCGATTCCACGGTCTCAATCGGCCTGTAAGTCTCTTCTCTTTCGTTTCAATATCCATATCTATTTATTTGGCTGTCGATCTTCTTATAACCACCTACCACCTACCTGGCAGCCCATCTTGTGTTGCTTCCAGTTCCCAAAGTAAGCCGCCGCCGCCGATTCTGATGCTGATGGTGCTCTCTCCAGAAACTGCGCCAGTCATGGAACAAGTACAACCTCTACAACATATTCCGTGCTCGGGATCCCGAAATCGGCAAGAGAGCTGGGACGTTCTTCCAGCAGAAGTGGCGCGCCAAGGGCCTCCTGCGCACGTACCACGGTGAGCACATCGTCGAGCGCAAGTGGCAGCGCATGTTCAGCCGCCGCCTGCTCAGCGTCGTCGACATGGACACCAAGTACATGGCCGCCCATGACGGCTCCGAGCTGGCCGCCGGCCGCGGGTCCGGCAAGGACGCAGAGCCCGCGTGGGACAAGACGACAAGCACCCGCCCCAACCCGACGCCCTACATGCAGATGACCTTTGCGCCCATGGAGCGGAGGCTGGACATCGCCATCTTCCGCGCCCTGTTCGCCAGCAGCGCGCGCCAGGCGAGGCAGTTCTGCGTCCACGGCGCCGTCAAAGTCAACGGCAAAGTGGTCAGTCCTTGCCATTCCCTAGAAGCAGCAGTCCAAGCCAACGTCATGCCTCTTTATAACTTGGTGGTCTGGTCCCGTGTGTGTGTGCGTGTGCTGACGTAGTATTACCACTACCAGATGCGCTATCCGGCTTATCGTCTGAACCCCGGCGACATGTTCCAGGTCGACCCCGATCGAGTCTTATATGCGACTGGCGCCCCGAAACTACCCCCTAAACCCCGCAGCAAACGCCCGTCGTCTTCCACCGGAGAGTCCGAGGCCGTGGAAGAGTCTGCAGAGTCTGTCGAGGCTGCCGAAGAAGCTGAGCCTGCTGCTGCTGCCGAAGCCAAGGCAGAAGCTGTCGAGGCCGCCAAAGTGGAACAAGATCCGGACACCACCGACAAACCGGAACCAGCCCCGGTCGATATGAAGCCCACACGGAAGCAGATTCAAGATATGGCAGCAAAAGCCAAAGCAATTCTTTCTGAGGGAGACTTAAACGTAGCCCGGAAGAGAGAACTCCGACAATTTGTCAAAAGCGTCAGGCCCTTGCTGTCTCGTGCAGGCCGACCCAACGCGAGCGCCTCCGAAATCGCCCACGAGCTATCTGTCATGGTAGCTGAGCTTGATCTGAACGACGCCAGAGAAAGCCGTATCGAAAACAGACCCTCCGAAGCCGAAGCCGATCCAATTGCAAGTCTGGATGCGGAGGAGCTGGAAGAACTAGAGCGGCGAATGGAAACCCACATACGCGAAGAAGAAGAGAATCCATTTGACCCCACTAAACCATACAAGACACCGTGGCGGCCGCGCGACTACATGGCTCCCTTTGCCTTCATCCCCCGGTACCTGGAGGTGAACCAGAATGTGTGCTCGGCCGTCTACTTGCGGCACCCCGTTGCACGGAAGGGTTCTGCCGAAGTCCCCACGCCTTGGCCCATCGGAGTCAGCCAGCTCGCTTTTAACTGGTATCTCAGAAGACGATAAACAGCTTGACAAGCCTCTATAACATCACATCTACCAACAACGATCCGAAACTAGACGCAGAGAGGCGACAATTCGGAGCGAGGCATTATATCACGGTGCTCTCGCTTCTTCTGCAGTCCGTGTGAACCCCACACACTACGCTCTGGGCGATTTGCCTCGCCTAATTCCCCTTGATAGGATCGGTGATAGCAAAGAGGAGTGAGCTAAGAGAATTCTCAGTTCTCCTTACGCGTGTATCCGCAACAAGTCCTATCGCTCTGGGTCTGCAAACCAAGCAGTAGGTGGGAAGAGGAAAAAACATGTATAAATACTATGTATGTATGTATCAACAATCTATCAAGAAGGCGCCCTCAAAGAGGCAAACGCGTAGATAGATAGATACCAAGTGAGGGAATCCCACAAATCCATCGCCAATAGTAAAGAGAAATCATCCACACGATATGAGCAACATTATAAGAGTTAAATGCTATCCCTCCTATTCCTACGTTGTCCATGCCGTTACATATATATATCTTGTAACACGTAGCCAAGTTAGTTTATTCATACGTACCCAGGTATAAGAAAAAGGCATGGACGGCCTTATCCTTTCATTCTCACTGTCTGTATAGGAAAACCCTCGTCTAAATTTCTATCTTGTTAGCTGGTCAATAAGTGAATGAGTCAGCCAGCCATTTTTTTCTAAATTTTACCTCCTTATTAGCCTAGACCGAAGAAAGTTCGTCTCTTGAGAGCATGTATCTTTCTTCCAATTCGATTCCCCCGGCTCACAAAGCAAATCCAACTACTACAGTGGGCGTAAGGCTTTCCATACCTACACACCACGGTCTATCCTTCGATGATACTTTGTATCCATCCAAAGTAACATTCGTCGAGTCAAAGATTCGTGCGAAATTGGCTCCGCTACTACTCTGCTGTATAAATATGTTAGCTCTTTATGATCACGTTGCTTAATATTGTCTCAATACACGTCGTTAAAGAATGCTTGCATTATATCACCACATGCATAAAGCACAAATACCCAGTTCAATCCCTGGAATCTCAACAGATCAAGACACGAAGGTGCATCTCTAATTTTAGCAGTTCATTTCAAATATAATAGATATTCTGGGATATAAGCGGCACGCCTTGGATAATACGAGATACAGGCAAGGAAAAAACAGTTGTTTAATACTAAGGAAACTAGAAGCGTGGCCCTATCGATGACCCGTGGATGTCGAACAATGAGGACGTCACCCCCGATCCAGATGGCACAAGCCAGCGAGACTTGCAATCCAGCCCATCTTGATCGTGAGATCATCACTCCTAAAATACAAGCATCTAGCTGCCCGGAATCTTCTGCTGCTAGACATTATCATTTTGATCCCCTTCAACACGCCTGCCCCTTTCTGCCACCCGGGTATACTATCAAGGGCTCCGGTGAACAAGCAAGCCGGCGACCTCACAGAGGATTGCCGGCTTCATACACTAGGGCAGTGAGATACCGTTGAATGTAAAGAATCTTGAAGGCTGTTGGACGTCGCAGTTTGGTATATCCGCTATATGCCATACGCCTAATTTCTTCCAGTTTGCAGTGTCTGATGGTTATGCCATCGAAGAACCGGTGTCATGGTAGTTGGCGTTCTGAAGAAGGGTTATTAATCCGTTGGCGCGCTAAACTCCCCCGTGTCTAGTCAATGATCCTAGTCTCGAGCGGTTTTGGATTGACCCAAGTTTTGTTTCTCCAAGCCCAATTCGAAGCATGAGAACACCTTTATCCCTTTAGTCAGGGATTGGCCTTCTTCCATAATAGTTCCTTTCCTAATGAGCTTTTTCGTGGTGCGTATTAAGTGGGAATTAAAAGCGAAGATCAATAAACAGAGAGAAGAGAAAGAAAAGCAGCAGGCTGATATAGAACAGGCATCATGAAGGTTCGGACATGGCACGTAGACTGAAAGTGGCTTCGGGCAGCGCCTATCGTAGAGAGAATCCCTTGCGCTTGGGCCCATCCTTCTCTATGGGTTTGCCACTCTCTACCCTGGCCTTCTTGTCCTCGAGCTCTAACCGTTGTCTTTCGAGTTGCTCTTTCATCTCGCGATGGCGGGCGTATAACTCTTCTTCGCTTTGCTTCAGCTTGCTTTCTTTCTCGGAAACCTTCTGCTGGAAGACCATCTTCATCTCGGCCTCCATCTTCGCAAGCTTCTGCTCGTGCAGCGCACGCTCCTCTTCCTGCTTCACGGCGGGGTTGACCTCTTTGAAGACACTGGGGTCCTGGGCAACGCCCATAGCAGTCAGTTTGTCTGTTCGGTAGTTTTCGTATAGGTTGTTGTTTGTATGCTCTTTGAGTTCCTCCATGTGGGTTCGGATGAGCATTTGACGAAGTTTGACGAAATCGCAGTGTTCCTCATTGTCTACCTCAATGACACCCCAAGGGTAGCGGCGGCCTCGGACTTGGCGTCCGTCAGAATTGGTAACCTCATCATTGCTGCCGACGACGGCAAATGGCACCTTAGACATGATCTCGTTATTCTCAGCAATGGTCTCCTCATCATCTAACTCATATCGAGGGCCTTCGAAGATATGGATACCATGATGTTTGATATCAGCTAGGATCTAAAGTTCAGGATTAGCATCATTACCTTCACGTGCGTCTTCAGGACTTACTCTTGACTTGAAGCTAGTGATCTCCTCATCCGTAAGAGTATCCGACTTAGCGATGACGGGAATCAAGTTGACTTTGGTATGCAGGCGACGCATGACCTCAATATCAAGAGGTTTCAGCGAATGGCCAGTAGGTTGAATGAAGAATACGCAGGCATGAATACGGTTGTCCACAATGTTCACGCGGTTGACCTTGTTCTCCGCGTCCAAATAAGCATCGTAACGCTGTTCAATATTATCCACGATGGGCCTCCAAGACTCATCGTTGTTGACGAAATCACCGAATCCAGGGGTATCAACTACAGTCAAACGCAGACGGACGCCGGCTTCCTCAATGTCGGCGCTGATGGACTGAATAGAGACCGTCTTGGGTATTATATCGTGGCTGGGTCCCTTTCGGTCCTTGGGAGGGTAAAGCGAGGTGTTGAAAAGTGTGTTGACCAGAGTAGATTTACCCAGGCCGGATTCACCTAACATACTATGTAAGTACTTGGATTCGGCAAATTCGACTCAATTATCCACATACCAACAACCATGACATTGAAGTTGAATCCCTTTCGAACGCTCTTGCGGTGCCATTGGTTGGGAAGATTGGCAAACCCAACATAGCCAGTCAACTTTCTTCGAACGATGTTCTTGTTGTCGTTGACAATGGGACCTGAAGCCATGGCTGTCGTTTTCATGTCAGACACGTCGAGCGTTGGAGACGGAACTGAAGGTGCGAGCTGAACATCGGCTGGCACAGACGACCCTTTCGTACCATTTGCAGCTACACAAATTCAAATTAGCCAAAAACTTCTTTACAGATAGTGTTTCATATCATTCTGTTTGGCCAGTGTTCAAATGATGGGATGATGCCCGAGAGGTAAATACCACGCATCTTCTCAACATGAAGCTCATCATAAGATATGGGCTCATGAGGTCCTAGCGAAGGGGTATCGACATCCAGCATACTGCGGTAATGGCGAACGGACGAAAGATACGGAGCCTGGTTTTCATCCGACATTAAGCTGGACCTGGCAGATACGGGTGGGCCGCGGATAGATACCCGATCTTTAGAAGACGCCGTCTGTGCCAAGCTAAGGCTGTTGTCCAGCTGGAGGCTACGATTTCGTGCCTTGGTATGGCCGTTGAGGAAAGCGGGCATGTTATATTGTGTCTCTGGGTAGGTGTGTTTCTTGGCTGTGGGGGAAAAGTTTGCTCCTAACGATGGTGGACTATTCCAAAGAACCAAAAAGAAGACCCAAGAAGTAATAGATCAACCAGGAAAACACGAATCAGGGCCGGTAACGAGCGTGGTTATGATGCCAATCCGAAAGGACAAGAGGAGTTTGTTGACTTAAACGGGCTTGGTCCGGACACAGTAGGTGAAACAGCATCACCGAGCACAATCCCAATTGGAAGCAGGGGCGTCCAGGAACCGACATGTCGACGGCCATCTAGCGACAGGTACGATCGCGGAAGAACATGTATGCTTACCCATTATGGATATTGTTATGGATGTCGAAATCGAAATCTGGGAAATATCGCTTGGAAGTAGGCGCAACGCTGTTCTGAAGATGCGGACACAGTCAGTAGTGGCTCATTTCACAAAACTAGCTAAGGAGAGAGTAAAGGAGAAAGAGAGGAGAGAAGAGCAAATGCCAGATAAAATGGCCAATTGCAGAAGCCGTCGACGAGGGAAAGTAGTAGGCGCCAACGGAGCGACCACAGGCACGATCCCGTCAGTAGCAGAGCGCGTAGGGCCGAAAGAGTGTGCGGACACTCGCCCGGACATGGCGATGCAGGGGCAGGCAAAGTCGGGAAGGCGATGAGGCGCTGAGCGCCTGACGAGCAGGTCAAAGGCAAATCAGAGGTAGGCGATGGTAGCCCGACGTGTAGATGGAAGCATTGGCCGTAGCTCACATACCGAACAATGTTCCTTTTTTTTTATAAATTCTCGTGTCGAGTCGTGTCAAGGGTGCTGCAGGTCCCAGAATCCGGGGAAGGAGAACGAGCGATCTGGTATCGGAAGAAGAGAGAAGAGAGTAACGCGTGACGATGATGCCCGGCGATATGGTGACCGAAGGCGTAGTGAATGTCGAAGCCGCAGTCAGTTCGAGCCCGAGGTAGGGGAAAAGAAGGAGTCGAATAAAATTAGGCTTGGATGGGAAGTGTGGATAAAGGAGATGGCACGGCTTTTGGTAGGAAAGGGACGTGCCAGGGTGCTGAGCGTAGCCTATCCTGTTAAGTAGATCTAATCTGCCTAGCAAATTATCACCTACAGCGTGTGGTGACCGGAGCTCAGAGTGCGCGTAGGTTAGCACCAACAATTTTTAGTGGCCCATCCGCCATCTGCTTCGCAACACTGAATTGTGCAGAGTGGTTAGCGGCCCCCGCAATATCCTATCCGGCACCTGTCTAGTGCAGTGCACTGCAGACTACCTACGAAATAAGTACCTAGGCACAGCTCCAAAAGGGGTTGGTATCCTTCAACTTAGCCAATAATTTTCTTTTCTTTTTTCTCACAAGTTTCTCCTGTCTCTGAGAATCACAGTTGTACGGGTGGTCGGTGCGTAGTACAGGGATAACATTCTCTATCCAGGCAGGCAGCTTGAATTTCTCTGAAACAAGTACAACATCCGAGCCTGGAGGTGCGACCGGGCAGCACTCTCGTAGGTACCTACCTACTACGTACATAAATGTAGTGTAAGATGGAAACATCCCTTTTTCCTATTGGAGATCCATCCAATCCACTCCACGTAGGTACTTCCTTACGTACGGATAGCCACATAGCTCCGACAGCCTTGCCACAGTTTGTCAATTTGCTAGCCACAATTCCAGTCTAATTACCTACCTACATAGTCCATGGGTATATTCTGGTCTATCTATCGCCTAGTTTAACTGCCCATAGTAGTTTCTAGCCATCATTTTGATGTAAGTCTTGTGGATGTGTAGATGTCCATAGACATTTTATTAAGATGGTTTCAAGAGTAGTTACCTATCCCGCGCGTCGAAATCTATCCTGGGGCAATGATTGGTGGACAGTCCTTTGGAAGCTCTTGAGCACAGACCCACTTCTTAGCTTCCTCCACATCTACGAAGTACTCCACATTGCTCATGCCACATCACCCAAGCTACAAAATAAGTGACAAAGCCCTGAAAGCTCCAGATGAGCTACAGTCAGTACCTCCAGGAGCGCTGTTAGGAATCGAACCTGGTTCAACATTCAAGTTAGCTCCCTTCGAAAGGTAGCGTTCACTATCTACTTCGCGATTGGCAGAACGCGAAAAGAATTGCGTGAACTTTGCAGCCTTTGTCACGTATGGCCAACTCACTCTTTCTCTTATGTCTAGTGCATTGAATGATATTCTCGCCCGGCATCCATATTAACTGCGAGCTGGCGATTCCCGATGCGGGTCGTAGCAGCTATCCAGCAACCCACGCCATGGTCTCTACGCAGTAATAAGTGGTGTATGATGATCGAACATAGATACCTCTCAATAGGGCCCTCTTGCCAATGCGTTGTTCACATTGGAAGGTTCGAATGCATCTTTGCGGATGAAACACGGATACAAACATAGCTTGTTTGAAGAGCTGCTTATTGATGTTAAAGAAGGTAAGTGCAAACAGAATCATACGCCCTCCAGTATGCCATCACCTGCCTCGTCATGATGCAGCTAGGTGATGCTGGTAAGAAGTAGCGAACGAACATGCGGACATGCTCGTGTTCAAAAGCAACAGCTTGGGATAGAAGAGTCTCCAATGGTCACCATCCTCGTAAATTTGCAGGGGACCCCTGACAATACAGCTAGGTAGAGTTGGCACCTTACATGATCTTCATTTCTGCACTGTATATTATACTGTATAATATCTCGTGGCACGTGACATGCATCTTCGAAGATATGCCCGCAGACAGAAGGCCGCAGAATAATCATATAGATGCAACAAGTATCGAACGCGGGTAGATCTATCTTGATTCATATTATGATCAGTGAATTTGGTTCGTCCAGCTGATGCCAGCAATTTATCGCTATCGAGCATAAGAAGCCGCACGTTACACGATCGGTAAAACAGCCCAGACATTCGGGCTCCAAACCCAAACATCGGCACGTTCGCAGGGATTAACCAGCTATGCCGACAGACTTCAAGCGGCTTCCGCCGATCGGGCCACCGCAGTGAGGGGAAATAAGGCCAAATCGTGAGATGAAAGATGGTTGCAGTTCGATGAGTGAAATTATCACATCTCAAAATATGTGGGCAGACGAAAACTATATTGAGCTACACAACGTCAGGGTTGATTCACTTCATGACCCTAAAACAATCAAGCCTCTTTGTACTTGCCTATGGTGGAGTGATACCAGTAGGTTAGTAGTCGATATATGAGAAGAGCCGCCGGGCAAGGACAGTTACAATGTCAATTGTGAAATGTACTATTCTCCATCGCAACAACCCCAAGCTGCCATACTAGCAATACTATCCTCATAGCAACGTTCTATGTACTGATACGCCCCCTCTCCATTACCATTTCTTCGCTTCTCCGGCCAGTCGAATAAAGCCAGCCGGCAGACTGTATGCCATGAGGCCGAGGTTTTGCAATTCGTAAGCGATGTCTAATACCCAGACATGACACACTCACATGCATTAAGACAGCTATGTAACATCTTGTAATTGTGCGATCATCATGCATGGTTACAGCTTAACACAGGTGTCTCACTATAAATGAAAAACCGTAGTCTAGTTGCCACTAGCCTCCCTATTGCAAGCGAATTAAGACAACTATATACATCGCCCATTTACTATAGAATGTTATAGAAATGTAAGTAGACAAGTTTCTGTGCCCGTGTATATTATCGAATTCCAATAATCAGCTAGGGGTCACGGGCCTGTATCATTTACAAGATAAAATCCTCTCGAATTCCGTGAAGGCTCATTTCAAGGGGAATTGCTCAGAAATTTCATATCAACCTTTCTCTTCGGCTTAGTTCCTGGAACGTACAATATCTATATACCAAGACTGCCAACTACGTCAAGGACAATCAGGTCATTCAAGTTGAATATTGCTCTCAAGACACCCAAACCCTCGAATAAGGCCTAAGCGGCGTGAACACGCCACCCAGGTGCAGATTACCGAGGCGCTGGCGACTATCCAAAGTATTTGAATGAACATCGCTCTCTGGTCAACCCTAGGCCGAGTATAGGGTCTAGCAATAGGTAAATTGCAGGTAGTCTGAAAGAAGTAGCATAAGCACAGCCGCTCATAATCAATCCTTTCATTCCTAACTTCGGGTCATCTTCCTGAGCAAGAAGGTCCTCGAACTGAGCCCCAGGCGTCAGCCACGCCTTCGTGAGCTAGTGACTTCTCTCCCGCGACTCCTTGGTACTTTCAACTCCTGACATCCATAAGGCCTAGATTGCTTAGCGTATACAAACTAGGGCTGGCAGGTTTACGAAAGCCAGTATGACCCAAACATGAGCGCGAGGCCACTGTCAAAACAGCGGAATGGAACCCTGAGGCCGTGGCTCTGTATAAAAAGAGCGCGTGACCTAGCAAGAACTTTATGAAGTTGACGCCGAATTTCGCGACGACGCTGGGCCGTAGATTGACCGTTCTAAGTGCAATTACGCAACGAAGATTCGAAGATGCGAAGACAAGACATCATCTATTCATACGGATCAGTCACGAAACGGAAATCCGGTTCTAGATCATGACGCCACAATGGCAGCTAAAATAGGATGGTGTTTCGGCAAACGGTTTACTTCTAACCATGTTAGATAACCCCCGGTCGGAACTGTGACGGAGTTCTTCTCGTTGTCTATCAGTCAACTACGATAATCTTGCCATCCGAGGTCTAGGAATGTGCGGTAACGTCTCAATTCACCGACTCGATTGCTTGATCAATGACACTTCAACCTCTTTATCATCATTCTAGGCTTCCTTGGTAGGGCTCTTGTTACTACTCGACCTATCATCCCCAAACGACGAGTACTACTCGTCTCGCATTTGAATAGCCAGGGGAGTTGTCAAGCGATAGGTGGCTCTAGCGTGGATGCAAGTCTATCTACAGCTGAATTGAAACGATTCAAGACTTGATCAACTGATCAATTGACTCCTAAACCAATCAAGAAAGTCCAACCTTATATCTACCCTAGCAATGGCATATGACCGCTCTCCGGCTCATAAATACCTGTTGACAGGAGCCAGCGCATAAATGCAAGTATCTTGCTTCTTTGGATGCCTATAGCGTCATGCGAATCTCCTAGGAACCATTGTCCTTTTTCTCCTTCCGTGCCGAGGAGTATGGATTTGGGCGACGAAGCGGACGGAATCCCTTTGGCAGTGGACTAGTTGTAGCATACGGCACACAGACAGTATTTTAGGGCTCAAATATTTCAAAAGCTAGGACGATGTTCAAGATCGGCTCGAGTTCTTAATAGGTATTACCAAAAATTCAGTGGTTGTTCAAGGTATTGAGGTTGGCGTTAAAATGTACCGCCATGATTTAATAGGTACGGGAGAGCTGTATCTCATTGAAGAAGCACTCAACAGCGACAATAGTCGGACTATGAGCTTATTCAAAACTACACCCTGCTACTGAGATGCAAACCGCAAACACCGGCATGATACTTTCCGTTTTTGAATATGAATAGGGGAGCCAAAGGGTTTATCTTATCCCAAGATGATACTATACCACGATTCCCAATCTTCAGGCTGTGTTCAGGGACCGATTTAATGGTTGCTCACGTCACGCACACTCTAACGTAGTCTATCCAAATAACCAATACCCGATGCCGTCGCCATGATGGGGGAGACAAGCTAACTAGCCTTCTAGGTATTTCCAAACTCATGTGGTTCTACTTGAAATCCGGTCCAGAGGGGGGGTAAGTAATGCGTGTACGCAGGTTAGTTACTTGGAAAGTAGAGGAGAGTGCTAGTTAGTATTAATTGAGCCGGTTGGGTTCATTTACTATGAGACTTAATTGTGGTATTAGAAATAAGGGTTGGGGTTCGAAGCTACTCGGTCATTAGGCCATGCTGGTGAGAAGAAGAACGATAAGTGACCATGAATAAGTCGAGGATAGAGTAATAGGCCATGTCGTCATACCTTTTGGAGGCGCAGGAACGAAATTACGACATAATGCCAAAGCTAGAGGTGTTGCAGTAGGAATAAATAATATCATTATTGTGATTTTTCATATTGGAGTAGATATAATCATGCAACAACGATCGGGGCAAGCTGACGCGTTACCAGGTACCGGCTAGCCTCATCCAAAATAATGTACTACGAGGTCGACCCTTTCTAGTGCGGGTTTATCCTCTGGGAATAGTGTAACACGACCCATACATCCCGTCTCTGTCTCCAACTATGTGCTGCTGCTGTAGTATATACTCATGGCTTCTTCCTTCCTGTCTAGGCAATGATTCACACGACTGACTCCTTAATATTTCTTTTACTTGCTAGCCGCTGGCGTGCCGGCGATGGTGTCGAATGTGCGGTGTCCCACGGGCGAGTACTATAGTTGCCAAGTCAGCGACTAATTATCTTTTTGAAGGGGTGGGCATGTGTGGATGAATATTTTACTTACACCAGGGACGAAAGCAGTTCCGAAGGGCTCGAGCCAAGTATCTGTGTAGATCGATCTAATCAGCACACTGCACTACTTACACCGCAACAATAACGGCCAGCAGATAGGAGAGACTCACCATAGGTAGTAGCAGGCTTGGTCGCAGCGAGCCAGACGAAGGTCTTGTTCGTACCGGAGACCAGCTCGGTCTGGGGGTACATCTTGGCGATGGCGTCGTAGTCCTTCTGGGAGACGCCGTCGAAGGGGCCGTGGTAGTCCTGGCCGATGCTGTTGACGATGACGGTCTCCTCGAGCTCGAAGTAGTCGACGATGGAGCCGGTGCCGTGCAGGGAGATGGCCTGGAAGACCTTGCGCACGCGGTCCTTGGCCCAGTACTTGCCGATGGGGTGCTCGCTGAGCCAGGTGCGCGCGCCGATGGCCCCGTCGATCTCGAAGCGCTTGTCCGTGCTGACCCAGCGCGAGCCGGGCGTCATGTCCCAGCCGAGGTCGTGCAGCATCGTGGCGATGGCGTGCACCTCGAGATCGCACTCCCGCCGCAGCGTGGCGTTGGCGTTGATCATGGCCGCCCCGAACAGCCACGACCGCATCTGGTGCGAGTACAGGTAGTCGGGGAACTTCTCGATCAGCGCCCGCGCATCACGGACGATCTGGGTGTCGATAACCTCGACGCCGGCGATCTTGGTCATGCGCTTGGGGATCTGGAGCGCCGTGGCGGCGGTGGCCAGGGTAAGAAGGGAGAAAACCTTCATTTTGACTGATTATGATTATTGGGCTGTAAGATGATCAAGAAGGCAAGACCAGGATGAGCTGGAGAGAGACAGGAGACACGACGATGGGTGACGAGTGTGGTCCTCTTCCATTATCACCAACCACAGAAACCACGAAGCCTTATATACAACTTTTGGCCTTCATCATCTTGTTGATGTCTTTCGACCATGAACCACAATATACCGGTAATCATCACTTTCATTACAAATATCCAGATATCCCAGCGCTGACCGCTTACCGTTGCACTAAATGCCTGCCCGTGGCTTCTCATCCGCTTCGATTTGAAATTCCGAATGCCTCTCAATTTGCCAACTCGATGAAACACGGCTCGTGAATTACACTATGCACTAAGGGAAGGCTGGCAACATGCGAACGTGAATCAGTTACTTAGTGACTTTTGCCTCATATCAAATCAAATTATTTCCTGCAGGCACATACGCATAATCATCGCGACCTGCTTCCGGTGATGACAGGGAACAGATCGGCAGGCATCTGTGCCGTAATCTGACTTCCCTGTCCATGAAAAGGCATGAAGATGACCCCCAACGTTTGACTGAGCTACCTAATTCGAGTACACCCCCCGCTTGGGTTACCTACCGGTTAGGATTTAGCAAGCCTTTCAAACTGGGGTAATAAGTACTGATAAGCGCTGTCAGTAATTTACTAGAGAGTGATACCGTTACATCGGAGTTGTGTCAAAAGAACCACACTTGCAACATTTGCCTCTCTACTAATTACGATTTAAATATGACGTCGAAACAGTTACCGTAGTAGTGAAATACACATGACAATAGACAAACAAACATATAGATATTCAGTTGCTGACTAGTTTCTCCAACTTCACGATGTAATTACTGGTAGAGGGATATATGCAGCGTTGTGGCAGATAGTCGGTGTCCAAGTGAGAAGCTTAACTATGAGACTAAGGCGAGGGACTAGGTAGAGGTTAGGTAATACGATAAAACTTCATGATATACCTACATACATCTATACGTCTAGGCTTTGGATTTGTTGGATTTGTTGCTAGTCAGCAAAGGCGCATCTAGCGGGGCTCTCATGTCAGACTGGGATATTAGGTATGGTCATCATGAAGGCTGGTTCACTTTACTGCTGCCTTACCCAAATGTGGTGACATGTTGCTACCCAGCTATACTACTCCGTACACCATCCGACAGCGCCAAGTTCCCCCGTGCTGCACACGGAGTTTACCACAAAGCTTAATCGTGCTCGATTACCTGGTTCAGCAATTGACCCAAGTGCCGGGCCATCCGCAACGGGGCCGCAACGGTTAATGGAGTTCTGGGCCCCTAAGCGAGTGCGCGACTCGGCCGGCTGCGGGTGATTATACATAAATAGGTTAGGTGAGATGCGGGCCAGGGTCGCCATGGCCAACCGGAGCAGAGGAATGGTACATCCAACACACCTGCAGAAGATGCAGAGGTTCTGTGCAGAGCTTCCTGCACATATGGGTACCTGCTATACGAAATACTTCAACGCCAAGCCGCCAAAAAGAGGATGCCGCCATGACAAAATACCATACCCTCGTGATGAGGCATTCTCTTCTCACCGTCTCTTGCTGGCTGTATAGCTATATGGCTGTATAGTAGTAGTGTATGATCTATGATTTCTTGATTCTGTCCGTCTCTTGGAATTCTGTATTTCGGATGTAGTTGCGACTGAGACTGTTGCTTATCTCTTCATAAAGTGAGTGATAATTAAAGCACTTCTGATTATACGTAGAGTGCCAATCAATATATGCGGCAGACATGCCAGCGTGCGTGCGCCTGTGCGTGCGGCTGTACTCGGTTTTGCCATCACGACCGCGATAAGGGTCTTCTGGCGTTCTGTGGCGTGCTCGTCTCTACATGTGGCACGTCCAATGTTGGTGGATGAATTGGTAATTTCGTGTTGCAGTTTTACTGTACACGACAGGTAATCTATACGAAGCATATCCCGGTAATAACGTGCTAGAGTTGCAGCGTGATATATGAAATACCCTTCTTGCTGTCCAAAGATTGTTTGGTACAGTCAACATTGGGATAGGTATTTTAGTAGCGATTGCAACCAAGCCTAGGGTTCGCACTGACTCGAGTGGCACAATCTCAGCAGGGCGAGTATGAAGTGCGATATGTTTGGATGACATTACACATAAGAATCTGACCTGATGTCGCATGGGTACCTAGTTATAGCCAGCACACCGCGTTAAGCGTGATCAGCGGCGAATAATATGCACTTATTTGGAGTATCACATAACACAACGATATGGATTCTGGTATGTTGTGGATGATGAGAAGTCCACGGAGAAAGGCTATTGGACCTTAGTATCTGTAATATTCACGTCTGTAGTCATCTCTGTTTTGGAGGTCTAGCCAGCCGCCGAACTGCGTTCCTGGCTTTGGGCTGACCCTAGACGATGCTGTTCTAGCTGGCCTGTATGGAACGTTTGGCTCTGGAGCGCATCCACACCTTGCCTTTCTACAGACAGCAAAGACTTAAAATCGTTTTCGTTGAGGAGACGCCGACGACGACACTCTGCGAGTAGGTTCTCAAATCTTTCGTCCCGATCCTGAACACACCTCCGAAGAAGAGCTAGGATTGAACTCTTACTTGCCCACCACATCTCGGGAGATCCATCCGGAGTATGAGTGCGCATCATTTCTAGATAATGAAAGGCCATCTCATAGTCATCCTGCATCGAAGAGATTCGGATTAGGTGGTCGAGGATAGACCAGTTTGGTCTCAGAGAGAAAGCCTCCATTTCGGCCACAAGAAAGTTCATCGATTTCCTGATTGTGCAATAACGGAATAGGATATCGAAGGTTTCGAGGTCTGGGCCGTGCGTACAGACCTGTCGAATGGTCCTGTACAGATCAAACGCAGCGGTGAAGCGCCCATGTGCGGCGGTACATTCTAAAACAACGTTGAATGCAGCCGGTGGGACAGTATACTCTGCCTTAAGGGCGTGGAGGATCCTCAGTGCCGCTTCTGTCAGCGTCGGCGAGTCATGGAGCATGTGATAAATTGGCCGTGTGCTTGCCAAATCCGGGGAAAGACCCGCCTTGGCCATGATGCAGAGGATAGTGAGTGCCTTTCTTAGATCGCCATGACGCACATGAACATGTATGAGAGCCTCATAGTGGTGCATGCTCAACTTGGTGCCGCGTGTAGAGAGCTCTAGAGCAGCGCTCATAGCAAGCGTCATGTCGCCGTGCGCCGCTGCTGCGTTCAGCACATGTTCAACTGAACCATCAGGCGGGTGAATGTGGCCGGTAGCCACGGAGTGGTCCCAAACATATTTTATACCAGCTTGGAAGGCATCGCGACTAAAGACGTCGAGTAAGAAATGCCAGACATTCAGGGATACGGGAGCGCGCTTCAAGACATCTACCAGCCTCTCACGATGCTTGAGTATAGCGAGGGTCTCTTCGTGGAAGCCCAAATCCCCGAATATGTAGAGAAACACATCAAATAGCCACGGGGGCACGTTGACGGGAATCCTGCCGAGAGCCTCTAGTTTGCAGAGAGCAAGCTCGTATTGGGAATCCCGCAGGAGGCCAAGGATAATACTGACTTCGCCACTTGGCGTGAGACCGTACCACCGGTTCTTCATGTCGTGCAGCGCCTGGGCGCGGAGGACGTAGTCGGGATGGACGGCAGTGACCTGCACGCTGGGGTTAGCCTGGAGACAGGGAATGGTAGCGGATGTGGGCTGGGCAGCTTGGCAACTAGCTCACTTACTTCAAGGAGGGCGTAGTAGAAATCGGGCGTGGTCGATATGTTGTGGCTCTGAGCTTCCTTGAGCAGGCGGGCGGCGGCCTTCGCAGAGCCGTGATGCTTGCAGATGTTGGCCCTGATCAGGGCCTCGTAGAGCGCGGCATTGGGCGGCTCCTCTCTCTGCTTGACCAAGTACTCGGCGAGCCGGACAATGGGGAAATATTTGTCTTCGGTGTCCTGCAGCTCTTTCAAGGCGGCGTAGACGGAGCGGGTTGGGATCTTGTCGAGGTTGGCGCCGTGCGGGCCTGGGTCCTGGAACAAGGCGCCTGGCACCCACGGGCTTCGCTTTGCTACTCGTGTGAGATAGCCCCGGCGCGATCTCTCGATGGCTTCGTCAGCCCGTGTCCCATCGTCGCGTTCGAGGGTCGCCGCCTCGCCGTAGTGTCGTCGACATTGTCGCTGGCGGGGTTTTGCCGGCGAACCGCGACGGGAGATGCATCCGAGCTGCGCGCGAGGTAATTGCTGTAGGCCGAATGGTTTAGACAGATATGTGATGTCGATCGAGGGGCAAAGGCATCGCCACAGTCCGTCAACGACAATTCGTTCGACGGGCATGGTCGAGGCGCGCGGCCGTGACAGAGAAACTGGCTAGAAGTCGGAGACTAAATGCTAAATCGCAAGCAGCTGTTGTTCAGCTTGGTGTCCCTGGCTAGGCCGCTAACGGTATGCTGCAGGCTAACTAACTACCTAGCCTTAAGTAGCTACTACCTAAGTTAGGTGACCCCAGAGCTATTACCTAGGTAGGGCACTAAGATAGAACGCGCCTGACTTAGTACGCACAGCTGTAATACTGGTGTTCTGGTCAACACTGATTGTCGCAGAAGCACATAGTAATTCTCGACCTCCAATTTTCTCTTAATTCATAGCACATATAGATGGCTGCATATCTAGATAATCGCTTGCACGGTCTGGCTATTGAGATCCCATGGGCGCAGGGGAATAGCAAAGCTAGATGATGCTGTCGCCAGCAACAGCAACAAGCTATGTGGCAGATCCGATAAGGGTCCTAGACATGGTAATCAGTTTATAGGTCATGAGTTAAGAAAATGGTATAAACATACTCATTGCTACAAGAGTCTACAGTGGTCGTCTAATAGAAACTCGAAGGAGGGCAGGCAGTTTCACATCAAGTGTTTATCTCGAGTATGATAAACAAGAACAAAGAATAAGACAATGAATGGCTAGTGTTGCTGCAGTCTTCTATGTCACGCTCATCGTAAATGTCGCTCGACTGTCCGGATCCTTAGACTCTACTTATCTAGGTAGCTATCTAAGGACCATCTGCATGGGCTGATCGTCAAGAGGTAAATAACCGTGGAGTGCCTATCGGTTCTCTGCTATGTCGGAAGCTCCCTGAGCGCTGCGATAGGGTAGCCCGGCGCGAAAATTTTCAATTGATTTAGCATGGGTGATGACAGCCTCTGGTTCACATGTAGAACACTGTGAACCAACCACCTCCTGATGCTTTATGTCTTCATGCCAGGCACCGCACTATGCGCGTGGTGCTAGTACTATGCGCGGAACGGCCTCCTTAGGCCCCATACCGGCGACGCCTGATACTTCGGGGTATCTCGCATGAATCTGTTCTATTCGGGGCCTGATTTTGCGTCTCTGAGGGAGCGGACACAAGAGCTAAGGTAGTCGGTCTGGCTCAAGCTCCCCGCCCTCTGCCTCGACCTCTACCCTGGCCCCGTCCACCTCGGCCTCTATCGCCTCCCCTTCCGCCGTGATCTCCGCGCTGCCCGCCTCGACCGCCTCGGAATCCGCTGCCTTGGGAATATTGTTGGTCCTTTACGAGGTCGATAATTTCGTCGGGAACTCTCAGGTATTTAATCTATTGACAAAGATGAGAAAGTGCTCTTGTTGATAGTATGCGGGATGTTAAGACGTACATTGTTGCCCTTGACGTAAACTTCGGGGAGTCGAACAAACTTATCAGCTTCCTGGGAGCTTGTCAGCGACGGTCCTATATCCCATGTAGACGCCAGCGAACAATGCCCATACCGGACTTGTCTGCACAACCTCTTTCAAGGTAAGGTTCATCCACGTATCGCATTGGACAAGATGGCCGTTGAGGGTTTCGCCGTTCTTCAGCTCGACGAGCATGGGGTGGCCCTGGGCGGCGTTTAGCAGCCCAAGGGGCAACTGAGTAGAAGCTATCGTCAGTCTATGCACGATCGGGGGGAGGGGACGAGTGATATCCGCACCATATTGGATTCTCACTTGCGCCTCGAGTTGTATGCAACAGCGCTATCCCCCGCATGAATGGACGTAAAGACGTAGGTATTTGCTGCGCAGAGGTATCGGATAGGTGGTTGATGATGAAGAAGTGGGGTGACGCAGTGACAAGGCTGAAGGGTACCTTCCTAGGTCCAGTTGCACGCAGGTACAAAGTCAAAGCTGCAGCTTCGAGATCGAGAGTCAGTAGCATGAGCCACAGCACTGAGGTCACTAGCCACAATGAAATCGGAACAGCTCTCAAACAGCTAAACTAGGAGTTCTACTTCGTACAAGTAAGTACTTAACTCAGCTTACCATGAGAACTTTCGAATCTAAATTCTTTTATCTGATTGCTTCATATATCATATCATTCAACCAATACTAATTTCCTAGGCACTTAGCAACTTCTGTTATTGGCGCTTCTTGGCTTTATCAGGAAATCGACGTCGAATGTTGGGGCCTCCTCGTACCTACCTACAATGGCACTTTTTGGGTATTATGCAACCTGATGAAATTTCTATAATGCTCAAATATGCGACTGCTGTTCGGCAAGTGATAAAATAACTAGAAGTATACCTGCGACCGGGCTTTTAGCTGTGAATAGTTCTCGCATCCTGAGAGTAAGCTGGCAAGTGGTTAGGAGTGAGTGTTGAAATGCTCATAGAGAGGCCTCCGCCCCTCATATGTGACTTCAATGTTAGATGGTTAGGTTTATTCCTGCGCCAGATCTAACCTTTTCTAACGACTAAACCTAACTCCGAACATTTTACACGAGCTATAATGATTGAAAATGGTTCGATGGGATCCAGCGTAGGCGTCAGATAATTAATTAGAGTGCGGTAGTTGTGATGGCTGTGCAATGATGGACCGCTCAACCTCGAAGAAGTAGCACGGCCAAAAATTCGCAAGGTACAGTACCAACGGACCTGCGGGGCCATAGTGTCATTCTGTGTTTCATTCCTCCCTTCCCTCCACACCACAGCTCATGCGCATGCATTTGTAGATATCGTTACAAGACACTGCATAATATCGCAATGCTATAACGAGTGGCCACCTTCGAACAGGACACCTGTCTCATAGTGTGTCTACAGTATCTAGGTAGAAGGCGGTGATGGTAACGATTGATCGTGAATGCAGGATTCAGTACCTGGCGTTAGGTGTTCCTCTACCTAACCTATGCTGGGCTTAGGGCTCCGCAGCGCCTAGACGAAAGACTTAGCTGAGGTACTGTACTTCCAGCTGCAGCTCCAGACACAGACACAGCACAGCCCACTTAACACCATCAGGCAACCGTTTTATGTCCTCCCCACTCGTTGCTTTCATTCCCTTTCCCACTCGACACATCCACCCGCCCTCATCGTGGGCGCTGCGTAGTCTCGCCACGTCAAGGCTCGCGTTTCCTTGGCTGCCTGTTTGTTTTTCTGTACACACAGTCATTATTTGCCGCTTGGTTCACGATGCTGATACCAGGCCTACGTAAGGCCGCGGTGTTGCTGGCACCCGCCCTTGACTTAGTATCGGCGGGTGTGCTAAAAACGATATCTAGTGGTGACGGTAAGGAGATTTTGTGAGCCTGTATTTTGAGTTGCGTTCTGAGTATTGACTTTTTTTTATTGAAGATATTACTACATCACACTCTTTAATCACGCTTCAGCCAGTCGGAAAATTAAATCATAATGCTCTGCTGCAAACCGTGAGTCGCCGGTCTCCCACCATTTCTGTTCCCTCCATTTTTAGCGCTAATCATTCTTGAATATTCTATGTAGACTCTTGACTTCCGCGTTTTCGAATCGCACGCCCCTTGCGGTCTTGCAAATGTCACACTCAATGGAGAATCGCTAACCCAAGATGATATTGGGTTTGGATCAGGGTCTATCCCGACAGATAGTGACGGTGTCCTTGCCGCTGATTGGAAGTTCACCTGTGTTCACCTTCAACAAGACTCTCAGGTCCAATTGTTATCTGTTCACGTTGTCTCCATTGATGGCCAAGAAGTTGATAATACAGCGTTCTCTGTGCAATTTCAGCAGGTAGCTCCAGTATCCATCCTCCAAATAGATGGGGCTAGGACGAAACTAGATTCATCACTGAATTCGTCACCGCCTCCGAGCCTAGAACATCAGTTGGCCGAGCTGGACAAGCTCAAGAAGCAACTGCTCGAACTTGAACGCTCTATTGCCTCGAAGATCACTCATATTTCTGAGTCATTCGACCTGAGCCAAACCGAGACGCTGCTTCAATCCGATAATTGCCAAGGCGTGAAATGCTTCTTCAACACAGTTTTCGATCGGTTGAAGGCGGCGGCAAGCAGGCTGTATCATGGCCAGCAGGAACCCTCCGAGTCTGCAACGAGCAATCCTGGAAATCCCCACTGGGCCGGCTACGGAGACCAACGTCCTTTAACAGGAACTGATGGCGCAGAGAAGTCTGACAGCACCACTTCATGGCAGGATTCAGGGCGTGGTGGCCCCCAGCATAAGGCAAACACATTAATATCTGTGTCAGGAAACGGTACCGGTGATGAAACAGTGAGTTTCATGCAATTATGAAAATGAATCGCATGGACTGACAAGCGGCAGCACCGAATTCGACGTATAGGAATTGTGGCTATAATAGCTTTGACTGTTGTCTCGAACCTCATTATGATGGTCATCCTTTACCAATGTGTCACGCTTTTACATCGACGTCGAAAAGCTCGATGGGAGAAGCGACGTGATAGAATACGCAAGTCTCGCGAAGACTGCAATGCGCTTGTCGCAACTAAGTACATAGACTTGATCCAGTGGCTCAGGGATAGCCTTGGACGTGAAGACGTGGTGACCCAAGAAAAAGACGCCATTATGAGGCAAATTCACAGGCCAGAAAGCGACGAGGAATCTTCAGATTCTCTATCTATCACCATGGAAGAGGAAATCGCTCGGTTTCGTGCTGCTGCCAACATGGTTGGGAACCTAGTTTCCGCCGAGGGGGGCCGTGGAAGAAGTCAGTTGGCTGAGCATCTGTCCT
This sequence comes from Nemania sp. FL0916, assembly GCA_022578715.1. Lineage (NCBI taxonomy): Eukaryota > Fungi > Ascomycota > Sordariomycetes > Xylariales > Xylariaceae > Nemania > Nemania sp. FL0916. Next base: position 170,136 of record MU390289.1, read on the forward strand.
TCACTCGACCCCGTCGAGCTTCGTCACCCTTAAGCATTACGTCGTCTTGCCCGACGTATAGGTCTGTGGACGAGTCCCTGCCTGCTTACGACGAAAACCGCTCCCCGGATTATGTTGTCGATGGGTTCCAGTTTACGCCTAGCGGCTCGACATCTGGAACCTCGTCGCCTCGGAGTCCGTCCCCGATGGTTTAGATACCCGGGGGCTCGACAGGATACTACCTAGAAGATAGAAATATCAACTAGAAGGAGTGGAACTATTTAATGTGTATAATACAATGACTGTGGGGGTTGGTGTTATTGGCTCGATTTAGGAAAGCATACACGCATATATGCGTCGTGTTTTGGCGCGTAATCATTGGCTGGCGTCCATGGTTATATATACAATAAACACATATCAAGTACTCTATCCTGACTATATGTAGTAAGCCCTGAAGTACGTGAGTTCTGTATCATGGCGTGGCTCGATAACGCGGTAAATGGTTAGCTACAGGGGCAATCTAAGGACACGGGAAATAACCAGCCTTGCTAAACTAAATGGCCTCGCATTAAGCGATGAATATTTGGTGTGCTATCTTCCTATATGCGAAAACCCCTAATACTAATACCGGTTCTCAAGTAAAGAAGGCGCTGAAACAAGAGTAATTTATTCCACGTCACTGAAACATGCACTACAACAGGCCACGCAATCAGGAAGCGCAGCTTCTGGAGGGACAAAGATGGAAGGGCACGGCGTTCGGAGTTTAAATCTCGACTACAGTCAATCGGGATCGGCATTCTCCGCACATATGCATATCTCAGTCCCTGACGCGCGGCGCGTTACACTGACAACAAAGGTCGGAGTTCGAAATTTCGAATCATTCGCAGCGGGTCGCCGTTCGAATGGATGAAGGCCAACTTACGTCTGTCCGTCTGTCCGTCCGTCCGTCCGTCCGTCCGTGCCGTAGCTATCATCGCTCCCTAATCGCTAGGTTAGGACTTCTTAGCTTAGCAGTCGGTTTTTAGCTTAACGAACAGGGACTTCCCACAAATTTCATTGATTGTTAGCGGCTCAAGAATCACGTAGAGATGAACCACTAATCTCCTTAGCACAGCATCACAAGGAAGGAAGCAACGGCAATTCAAACCCTGGTTACGCGATCGGTATATAGCTAACCCTAACTTTCTGTATGCGTCACTATATACAGACGAACTCCATCCATCCACTCCTACCCGGGAATCTCTCGTTCGTAAACGGCAATAACAGAACGACAATGTCAGACTATGCGGCATCTCATGTAGACTCCCGTGCTGCATACAAATATGGGCTGTCCCAAAAATTCGTGCAAGAACTGATTAGCTAAGAGGGGCAATCATATGCTGGCAAGAAGAGTAAATCCCACCAGCCTCCTTTCTCATCTAGAACCACGTCAATGTCTTTTGATATTACCTGGCATCCCGCCAGACCGAAACGCCTCTGCAAATGACACGAAATCAACTCGAAAATGCAAGCCGCAGCTCAGGTATAGACAATCGCGATTCTCGTGACCTATCTGTTAGAAGAGCCAGTGCGCATCAGGTCATACATTGTCTGCTCGTCATTGCCGCCGTAATGGCCCGAATAGCCGCCGGCTACGCCCGATCTATGGTTGCCATGTCCGCCTTGCCGGTTGTTGGCGAAGTTGCCCTGGTTACTGTTATTGTTGGCATTAAAACCATACCAGTTCTGTTGACCCTGCTGGTTAAGACCCGGCTGCTGAGCTGCATACGAATTATAACTTTGCGATTGCGGTTGGCTGTATGGGGTGTTTTGGTTCAAGTTCCGCGAATCCGAAGCGCGTGTGCTGTACCCATGCGACGCTGATGTGTTGGGAGCTGGCTGGGGATATGTACTGGAACTGTTATTATTTTGGGGCGCCCTTGCCTGGGAGGTGGACCATGGGTTCGAGGTAGAGCTGGAGGCTCCACTGTATGCCGTGGTAGCATTCAGAGCCTGGGATAGAGGGTTTGAAGAGCCTGATGCTCGTCCGTAATCATAAGATGGCGTAGACGAGTATGATGGCGGTGCTGTAGTGACATGACTTTGGTATGAGTCTGATCCATATGTAGCCCGTGAAGAACTGTGACCAGTTCCGGCATCGGTATACTGTTCGTTTCCATTACTGCCAATGTGGCTACTATTATTAGCGCTGTACCGAGGGTACGCATCGTAGCTAGGAACAGATCCAGAGACCGTAGGAGGATTATAGGGAGGCGCGGTTGCCGGTTGGGGTACGGGAGTAGTGGAGGGCTGTGGCGGGGGCTGAGAATTAGGTGCCACAGGAGTCCTGGTTTGTGATCTGCGGCTCTGTCTTGAGTTGACCTGGGCAGCGCTCTGATACGGCGATCTTGTCATTGGTGACTGGTACTGATTCGATTGCGCGGTCGCTCGCTCCGTACTATCATGCCGCTGTCGCTCGGTATCGGGCTTAGGTTGTCGTGGTTTTGACCGCTTGGCTGGTTGCTGAGATGCCACTTTCGGGCTGGCGGTTGTAGCGTGAGGTACTGATGGTGAAGTCGTCCAGTTGGACGCATGTGTGGGGATTATTACGGGAGGAGGAACTGGCGTTTGTTTAGATTGGGTTGTAGGAAGAGTCTTCCTGCCTGCTGAAGGGTCTGGCTGTGCCTGCTGGTGCCGTGCCGATGCTGAATAATGGTCTGGAGCCGCTACCGTTTGCGGCGGCTGCGCCGGCTCTGGAGGAAACGCCATGGCTGGTGGCGGTTGTGTACCATCTTGGTTGTTGTGTGCTTGGGGATATGTGAAGCTAGACACCTGGGCAGGCTCAGCTTGCGCTTGAGCGTGCGGTATTTGCGGAAAGTCAAGTCCATGCTGCTGGTGTTCGTAGTAATTGTGAGTACTAGTTGGCTGTGTAGCAGTCGTCTGCTGCTCAACTGGCGCGGATAGAATGTTTGGATCAGGTATGAATTCGTCATTTTCCATATCATGGGGTGGTACTTGTGGTGGCGCCACGGTGTGTTGTGCTGGCAAGTCTGGTACTAATGCTAGTCCCGCATCTTCATTGTCTGCTTCCTGCCGACCATCGCTTGGGTCTTCAGAAAGATGAGAGTCTTCTTGTTCTTGTTGAGCCGGTTCCACTTGCTTTTCTGACTTTCTGCGCGGTCTCGGGGGCAGGTAGACGCATTCAATTCCAGCACCAATGCAGACAGAGCAGCTTGGGTGCTCTTTCGTGCACTAGAGAGCACATGTTAGTTAGATTTCAGATAGCATGCGGTTGTCATGATGGCTTACCTGAACACCCCGAGTTTTACAAGTATCACAGCGACCACGGGTTGGACGGGGTTTTTTGCCACTTTTGGGTTTCAGAGACGACTCGGTGGTTCCTAATCCCCCATCCTGTTCCATCGGTACTACCGCACCGTTTCCGATAGAAACCTCGGTGAGTGGCCGGCCTGACTTTCTCTTCTTACCCTTTGCCCCTTTCGTAGGCGTACTGGTATTTTCCGATGGCGGCAGCGGCGCGGTTGCAGGTGAAGTATTTGTAGCTGGCGTTGACTGGGAAGACGCTGTCTGCTCCTTTTCATCTGGGTGGACAATCCGCAGACGCTCTGCGCCGTATTTGGCGAGCATATCCAATGAAGCAGTCTGTAGATTAGGAGCTTGATTGGCAAAAATGTTGAATTGCTCAGAGGACAGTGTCGCCGGATCGATGCCTCTTCCAGTGAGCAGTTCCGTCGCTGTCTGCCGTCGTCTCTCGGCTTCCGCTGGTGGCACGTTTAGAAATCCTGGGAACCCCGGCTTGTCTACCGCTCCGTTCGACGGGGTCTGAGTCTGAGGTGTATTCTGGTCGTCAATGAGTTGTCCCATCTGCGCCTCTGGAGCCTTGGCAGCCTTGGCCGTCTTCCTTCGCTTCCTCTTACTTCCTTCGTTACCTTCTCCGCCTCCCTCATTTTCACCTTCGTCTGGCCGGGGGTGTTTTGGTTTGGGCGTCCGCTTCTTGCGGCTACTGTCTGCCCCTTCTGCGAGCGGGGGTTTTGCTTTCGGTGTCCTCTTCTTTCCAGTGCTTTCTTCTCCATCCACCTGCCGTGGGCGCTTGGGCTTTGGCGTTCGTAGACTTGTGCTGTTCCCATGAGGAGTTGGAACGGGGATCTGGCGGGGTGGGAGTCTCTCGACTAATTGTGCGACGGTCTTATGTAGTGGCGTATGTTCGTACTTCACGACGATAGCTCTGCTAGATTTAGAGAATGCGATAGAGAGGGTGCCACGGCAATCGAAGGCAGGACGGGCTGTATGAAGATTAGCGGCCCATTATACTGAAGCATGATAGGCAGTGATAGAAGGAGCAGGCCGCTTACAGTAGTTGATAGGGTCTTGGCCGAGAAAGCCGCTGTACATGGCAATGGCAGGTCGGTCGGGATTCTTGGCGTTGGCACGAGTCCAGGCCTGGAGGGAGTCTCTGCAGATGTACGTGAACTGCCAGCCTTGGGCGTCCCTGGTCACCTGTCGCACAATCCAAGCGCTGCCGTCCACGGCGCCGATCGCATTTGTGATGTGCTTGACGACCGCCTTCTGCAGGGTCGGATCGTCGGCTGACTGGTTCTGCACCGTCTCGGAGGCCAGCACCATCCTCGCGGGCGCCGGCGCCGGCTGTGATTGGGCATCCCCAACGGTACCGTCAGGAGCAGCACTGTTCTCGAGCTCGGCGGGGAGGTGAATGGGCGTGTGCGACAGCAGCTCGAAGCTGGGCGCAATGTGTTCGGCACGCGTCGCGCTCGTCTTGGTCGCGAGAAGTTGGTGGAGATGCCCCTGCAGGTCTTCAATCGAAGTGCATGCGACGTTCGACCGCGACGTGCTCAATCCGAAGGCGTCCATCTTGCCGGTGAGATGGAAATCGCGGCAGTGCCGTCTAGAGCCCTGCGTTGCGACCGTGATGCGGATTGGGGGCGTGGGTTTGCCCTGCGATGGCGTCCTACACCCGGAAATCTCACCTCTTCGACGCGATGATGTTGTTCGGTACGGTGCCCACCTGCAGGCTGCATCTACCCCAGCTAACTTGACCTGCCGTAACCTTAAAAGAGTTTGGCGCTAGCGAACCAATGTTAACTGAACCCACACGGTGATTAGTCTAACCTAAATAAGTAAAACAAACTGAGGCTAGTGGCGCTTTCCTTCTGTCTAATTGGTCAGTCACGGAAACTTGATACGAATGAGAGCACCTTTGTACTCTGTAGATTTTGATGGTCGTTGTTGTAGACAATTAAGTCAGTAGATGTTGTAGACATTTGGTAATCATCCTTTCTACCTAGTAGTATTACACCCATGAGTCACTCATTATGGGATCAACCAAACCAAACACCCAACGCCCGCTACAAACACACTCGTCTACATATTGCTTACGCGTTATCCTCCACCCATTGCTCTAGCCTTTCTGCCAGATCCTTCTTCAGCCCTTTTGTCTCGAGGCCGCGACTACTCATAGCATTCCGAAGTTCTGCGACGGTAAGCTTCGTTAATGTACCTGCTTCATAGCGTTTGCGTAGCTCCACGTTGCTTAGACCGTCTTCACCTCCGTTTCTATCTTTAGTTGTTGCGCCCCGCGGTTTCTTCGCGGGCCGCGGCTCGTCTTCTTCATTGTCCCTCTCGAATTCACGCTTGATTTTCATTCCCTCCTGTATCTGCCCCAGCACATCGTCTGCAACTTGTGACCACTCCTGGATGTATCCGCCGCAGCGTTTATGAATTGCCCTGTACTTCGGTACGGTAGCATCTTCAGGTTGGTCGGGGACCTCATCATCCAACGCAAGCGCTTTAAGAATTTTGTAGTGCCACTGGAGCGCTGGGTTGGGGTATTTGGAAGGGTTGTATGAGCCGCCCGGCAGTTGCAATTGCCGGACCACCTTGTTCATCCTGTCCGTCAACGCGTTTGTCGTCCGAATCACCTTCCCCATTTCGGGTCCATCGCGAACATCATCTATAAAGGGAATAGGATAAAGCCACAAGCCAGCAGGCATGTATGGCGTACCCGACTTCTCATCAGAGGTCGCCCGAGATGGGATCACAGCAACAAGCTGCGGGTTGCCATTTTTCCGTGCAATATGCCAGGCAATTCCGACCTTCTTGGAATTGAGTAGCTTCCGCCATAAAGCCGTGAAAACTCGTGTTGATCCGACGTAATCCTCTTCGCTCGGAAAGATGTAAATGGATTTCTTAACGGAAGCCCAGAACTTCAACAGAGATCGATCCTTGAAGCCGATAATCCGGATACAAGCACTGCCAAACTGTTTTATTGACTTTTGCTCCTCATCTGTGAAATAGACAAATTCGCTGCCAAACTTGTAGGCTTTTTTGACCTCGTAATTTTCAACCGTTCGGGCGCTGTCTTCCGCCAAACGAGCAGTCTCGCCCATCGCGACCTCGGGCCTTTCACCTTCTAGCCAGATGTAACAGCTTCGAGCGGGAGCCTGCTTCTGAATGATGTTATACCCCTTCACTGAGATGGTAAGACCGGGACCAATTTCAAACGGCATGCCGCTGAAGTACGCTCTCTTTGGAGTCTGTTTGGAGTTGATATTAGAGACTAGAGACTGGAGCAAGTCTAAGCCATCGCCAGACTTGGCCGGCACCACGTTCCCAGAATTTTGTTCGTCTAAGACCGGGTCACGATAAATGATATCCTGTTCTTGTTAGACCATGAGGTTTTGGCCGAGCATCCGAATGCGCACTTACGTCGTAGAACTTAGTAGTGTCGAACTTAGATTCCCCTTGGGTGATGGGGAATAGCTCAATGGTGCATCCGTGGTCATGGATATCTTTAGCACCAACCGCAGGGTCCCACGAAGGATTCTTCTTCATGCCTGCACAGGGATCGTCATTATCGGTGATAATGAAGAGCCTTCTAGAACCAAAATTGGGTGCTCTTGTTTGAAATAGATGGAGCACTAGACGAAGTAAAATGACCATATCCGCGGGTTGCTCAGATGGGGCCAGGATCTCGTCGGCATCCTCGCCGTCCTCTACCAGTCCTCTTAAAGCCTTCACATCTTCTGCCGCAGGCACTTCCAGGTCAGTGAGGAGATAGCAATGCGAATCCTGAAGCCCGATGTCCGGGACCTTCGTTTTCTTGGTGCCGAAGAGAACAATCGCAATCATGTCCTTCGGGTGGGAGATGATGCGCTGTTGCATCACTTGATAGGCACATTTCAGCGCAGTCAATGAAGCAGAGTCATTGTTTGCCTTCTTATCCTCGGATTTAGGTGGAGGCGCCAACATAGATTCGCTGACCTGGATGGCAAAGACGAGGGCATCTTTCTGAGCCTTGTAGTACTACTGGAGAGTCAGCAGTGCCGAAAAGCCAACGCGCAATTCAGTGAGACATACGCCCTCACCTAACTCCTCCTCCTCTTCTTCTTCATCCTCTTCCTCTTTTCTCTCATAATTCCATCTATCCGCCATGGCTACGGATGCCGGCGCGATGCAGCCGATATGGTATAGACGGCTTGCTCTCTTTTCAAGAAAATGGGACACTGGAAATCGCCAATTGTGGACGACGAAAGTGTCTCTTAGATATAATCAAAGAGGCACACGATTGTGTGACGATGAAGATGGAATTCAAGTGTTGTTGATAGAAATTAGCTGTAATAATGCATCAGCTTCGACTTCAAGCAGGCAGCCGTCGTGCTAATAGAGCTTCTTTACGCGACTTTGAGGGCCTGTAAGATGCCAGTAATTCACGTGCTCAGGTGATCTCAGAAAGCACGTACTACAGCGGGGGTCGGCACCTATCCTTGACTGGACGGCAGGGTCACCTAGGTATCCTGAGCGGGTACCTACCGGAAGGAGTAATTGAGTGCCTCCCATTGGCCCAGTAGTTTCAAGCATCCCGCTAGTGTGGGTAATGCGGTCATCTCGCGATCTTCGCAGCCGATACTCCCATTTGGCGATCTGTACGGTTTTATGCAGAGCTCTGCCATCATGCTTCCTCACCGCCGTCTTCTATCTCCAAGCGTGTGACTGTCTGCCCGACAATTATAGACAGCCTGTTAAAAAGCAACGGTCCTTGACATAAGCGGCACAACATGGCCGCTCGCCATACCGTTGCGCAGCTCTCGCGCAGAGCCGCCACCGCAGTCGCCGGTTCGCCTCGGCAGGCTTCATGGCCGGCCACGAGCGCGAGCGTGAGCATAGCCTCGCAAGTCCGGAGGTTTGCGACACCGGTGCCGCCCGTCACTCAGAATTCCGCCGGATCCAAGGGGCCCACGGCCATGGTCTTTCTGAATATGGGCGGGCCGTCGACCGTCGATGAGGTCCAAGACTTCTTGCGACGTCTCTTTGTAAGTGCCCGCCACCGATGTGATCCCGTGATATTTCTCTCTCTGACAATTATGACCACGGTGCAGCAAGATGGCGATCTCATTCCGCTCGGTCGGTTACAAAACTACATTGGCAACTTCATATCCAGCAGGAGAACGCCCAAGATCCAGAAACAGTACGCCGAGATTGGCGGCGGCTCCCCGATCCGCAAATGGTCCGAATACCAGAGCGCCGAAATGTGCAAGATCCTCGACCGCATATCGCCCGAGACCGCGCCTCACAAGCCCTATGTCGCCTTCCGCTACGCCAACCCCTTGACCGAGGAGATGTACAACCGTCTGCTCGACGATGGCTTTGGGAACGGTAAGGGGGGCCGAGCGGTGGCTTTCACGCAGTATCCACAATACTCCTGCTCGACCACCGGCAGCAGTTTGAACGAGCTGTGGAAGTGGCGGCAGCGACTCGAGGGCAAGGCAGGCCCAGGCACGATCCAATGGAGTGTCATTGACCGATGGCCTGCCCACCACGGTCTTGTAGATGCCTTCGCTACAAATATCGAAAAGACGCTGGCCGAGTATCCAGAGGAGCGGCGGAAGGAAGCCATCTTACTCTTCTCTGCGCATAGTCTACCCATGACAGTGGTCAATCGAGGTTTGTACACCATTGATTATATTTTCTACCACTGACTTCAAGCGCATTGGCTGACTTTACAATAGGCGACCCGTATCCTGCCGAAGTTGCTGCAACGGTGTACGCCGTTATGCAACGCTTAAAATTCTCCAACCCTTACAGACTGTGTTGGCAGTCACAAGTTGGTCCGCAGCCGTGGCTTGGGCCTCAGACGCAGACATCCGTTGAGGAGTACATCTCCAAGGGACAAAAAGATCTTGTCCTCATCCCCATTGCATTTACATCAGACCACATTGAGACCCTGTTCGAGTTGGACAAGGAGGTCATAGGGGAGTCAGGTCACACCGATACAATAAAGAGGGTAGAAAGTCTCAACGGCAACCCTATATTTATCAATGCACTAGCCGATTTGGCTAAAAGCCATCTACGCAGTGGCATCGCATGCTCGCATCAGATGGGGCTGAGATGCCCCGGCTGCAAGAGCGAGCGCTGCGCCGAGTCCAAGAAGTTCTTTGCTGGCGTCGAGAATTCACCAGCTGCATAGAGATCAGTTGGCGACTGGGTACGCAAACATTGGATAGAGATGTACCTCGACAAACCATGCGTGTTGTTGCCTTACATATCTGTACTCTTTACGACAGCTATCAAATATATATACCGACGTGTATGAAAGTGAGCAGTATATACACACCCATCTCATATTCAAATTCTAGAAATATGTTTACTGGTACCTAGGTATGTAGGTGGATATTGCGCCTATTTGTCCATGCGCTCCATGCTATAGAGTATTTACATACCTATATCCATAGTCCCTACGATAGAGAATTGTGGGAGTCGATTTCAGCATTCATGCCACGCTGGCTATTGCATACATACTGTTACCAATATTCGATAGGAGACAAGGGACGGAAGCTCATAGCGGCCGAATTACCGAGCATGCCAAGCCTTGATGACGACCCGTGCATGGGGGTGAGGCGAAGGCCGCATCAGCACTCTAACGCCTATTGTGGTCGCACCGTCTGTACTTATTCTATGCAGTGCAGCAAGTGGCTGCCAGCCAATTACCCCATGTGGCCGCTCCCTATCATATACTCCGTAGTTTATATATCGTGGCAAGCTGTCCGACGTTGATGAGTTGCATCGTGGTTTGGAAAATTGCAAGCTTTTGTCCACTAATTATGTCGGTACCCGACCTATCTGATTAGCATGATATGCCTAAGACAGTAACACGGAGTAAGTAGCGTAGTTTACCTACTCGTAGACAGATCTATGGGCTTCTCCCAGCGAATCCCGATTACCAATCAAGGAAAATGTTGTCTTTCAAGTCAGAAGCCCAGTTCTCCAAAAACTCCGCATTCTTCGTCCGGCGGCCATCCAAACAGCACCGGCGCATTGGGTAGATCGGAGGGTTAGCGCACCACAGGGATGGGCCTTGATAAGCTAAGTTACCTTAGCTAGTGTAGCGTAGCTGCCCTGGAGATAGGACACGGGATATCGCCGTCATCATTCAACCTGAGCTGCTATCTATTCTAGTCCCCAGGACCTAAGAATATTCATGCGCTCTCGTCACGTTGCACCAGTGTAGAGACTTGGTTTATCCCATCGTGTCTGGATCACATCTATCTACTAATCTTTCTTTTTCTTTTTCTATTGTCTAGGTATATGCATTCCACGGATCGGCCTCATGCACATAATCCTCGGCCTCGTCTTACCAAATCGCGAACTGCGCCCATCAATGCTTCCACGGACGTAAAAAACATTAGCTAAGACGAAAGCCTGATCGCTTTCTCACTTCGACGACGGCTGCACCAGTTTAACTATTTTATCCTTAGCTCTTTGCTCTCTCTCGCGGTTTCTATCGCATTAATCATCCCGGGTGCAATCAATTGATAGATACGGCTAGAAGTAGTCGAAAATCTAACCATGACGAGCAAAGCGCGGCCCGATACATACGGGCGCGCCCATATCTCCATGGTCGATAATGAAGAGATGGACCAAAACGAATCAACAGAAACTACATCTCTGCTCAGCGCGGGCGCTGGATATTCGGAAGAAGGGTCAAGAAACAGCGATGGCAATGGCAATGGCAATGGCAATGGCCCGATAAGAAGTCAGAGTTGGGAGGGCTATGATGACTTCAACGGCTTGCCGTGGTGGAAGCGACCAACCGTACGGTTATCTTGGATCATGCAAGACTTCGGCTAGAGCATATCGTGCTAACACAAACAATAGGTATTTTGGCTCATAGGCCCCTACCTCTTACTTACTCTTGCCTTCGGGGGTATGATCGTGCCCAAGATCGAGTTGTAAGTCGGCACGTGGCTTCGTTTTTTGCACGGTGCCATAGACTTACGCAAGCAACTCTCTGCCCCCTATTCACAGGATAGTAACTCTCGTCTGCCGCCATTACTTCGCCGAGCAGCAGGTCCTAGACCCGGACACAACCTTCTTGCCCGTCATCATAGGCGCGGCCAATCCGCAGTGCAACTCGGCGCCCGTCCAGAAGAACGTAGCCGCGTTCACCCTCGTCCTGAGCGCTCTGGCCGGCGGGCTCAGCGCCTTCACGGCGCCCAAGCTGGGCTCGATGTCTGATCGCTACGGCCGCAGACGGCTGATGGTTGCTGCTTCGTGCGGTGGTATCATAAACGAGACCATCACCATCTTCACGGCCAAGTATCCTGACACCATCGACTATCGCTTTCTCATACTGGGAAGCTTCTTCGAGTAAGCAATCCCATCTAAGATTTGTCACTGCCAAATCAAATCAACTCACCATCCGCTTCTGCAGCGGCATCACAGGATCATTCACTGCAGCCTCCGTGCTAGGTGGTTCGTACGTCAGCGACTGCACGCCTCCCTCGAAACGCGGAGTTAGCCTAGGATTTCTTCAAGCCTGCCTCTTCAGCGGCCTTGCTTTTGGCCCCATTATTGCCGGTAAACTGACATTGTTGACTGGCTCCGTACTCTCCGTCTTCTATGTTGCGCTAGGATGCCACATCCTAGTTATCCTGTTCCTGTGGTTCGTGGCGCCAGAGTCGCTGTCGAAGCGGCGTCGGATGTTAGCACAGGACAAATATCAGGCCGAGCAGGACGCGATCCAAGCGGCGCTCCCCAGCTCCCTCGAGGGGGCTTTCGGATCCCGGCTTCCGGCCTGGATGATGAGCGACAGACTGCGGACATGGATCGTGGTCTTCCGCAACGCAAATCCACTCGCGCCGCTGAAGATGTTCGTTCCCAGCGGCCGGCAGAACAGCCGGTTGCGCCGCAACCTACTGCTCTTCGGCTTCATCGACACCGTGCTGATCGCCGCGGCCCTGGGCGCCGGCACCGTGATCATCCTGTACGCGAAGTTCATGTTCAACTGGGGGCCGTGGGAGTCGTCGCGCTTCATCTCCATCGTCAGCTTCTTCCGCGTCATCGTGCTGCTCGTCATCTTCCCCACCGTCAACTACTTCTTCCGCATCCGGCCCATGCGCCGCGAGCGCGAGCTCTCCGGCAATCTGCATAACAATGACGAAACGCATACGGGCGCCGACAATCTCGACATCTGGCTGCTGCGCTTCGCACTCGTCGGCGACCTGGTCGGTGTCCTCGGCTATGTGTTCGTCCGCAGGGAAGAGCTGTTCGTCATGTCGGCTATCTGCACGGCCTTTGGCGGCCTGGCCAGCGCTACCATCCAGGCCGTGCTCACGAAACAGGTCCCCGCCGAGCGCGTCGGCGCCATGTTAGGCGCTATGGGCCTCCTGCACGCCACCGGCCGCGTTTTCGCGCCCATTATCTTCGACGGTATCTATGCCGCGACTATCGAGACTTTCCCGCAGACCTTCGCAGTCGCCCTGGCCTCCCTGTTTGGACTCTCCGTCTTGGCTAGTCTCTTCGTCAGGCCGCATTGTAAGTTGACTGATTGACTAATTAATTAAACGACTTCGCTTAAGTAATCCGTCTATCTGTCTGTCTATGTTTGCTAATTAGCTTCGAAGTGGTCCTCCAGGAAGAGCCATATACCGCGATACCGGCTCAAGATTCCAGAGACGATGACGCGGCGACTGTTGTTGCCGAGGCCGATGACTTACAAGCTGAAGTTCTGCCGAGGATCTGAGTAGCCTCGCATGTGACGGCTTGTCTATCCATCTACCTATCTCATAAGGACAAATCTTGAAAGTCTTTTTATAATGTGTATATGTCACACTTCAACACGTTAAATAATTTAAATACTCATTATATATATATATATATACACGAAGAAGCATCGAGCATGGTAAACTTGGCGTTGAGGTAGCATGCTTGCTTTAGGTATGTAACTAGCATATATAGATGTATACGAGCCTATACGAATTTCAACCATTTTACGCCGCGAGTTTTCATTGCTGCAATGAGCGATACGGTGCTAAAGGAAGGTCATTAGAAACGCTGATACCTTAAGACCAGGCCAGCTTCCCGGAGATATCGTAAGAAAACCTTTGAAGCGTTCACTCTTCGAACTCAAACTCGTTTGGGAGGACTGCTACGGCCATAGAGTGAATAGAAGTCTGTCTGCAGCTAGATCGCAGGCGAAAGTGTAATCTAGGGCGTGATAGATAGATTAGTCGATTACTGAACCTCCCAGTTAGGTCATGGACAGTTAAAAGACATGTATATTAGGTACGTAACTAGGCGGATATTACCCCTCTAGTATAAATATCTTCTTGACACGATATATTTTTCTCCTAGTGCTTTATTTTTGAAGCACGAAAAGGAGGTTGCCTATAAAACTACTTGTAACTTGGAGCTCTTACGACCTTATTCGATAGGTATCTATTATTTCGAGCCCCTACGTGGAAAGCAATAAAGCTTTCGGGTCCAGTGTTCCGTTGCATCACATATGAGCAAATCATATTCTTCGGATACTTATTTTGGTATCAAGGCATCAGAACCCAGACTAAGGAGAGACACTATCAAAAGAAAGTCACTTATATATATATCTCAGAGGGACGAGGCCACTCTAGATGGCTTCCTAGGTAGGGTCATAGATCTCAATAACACCTGTGTCTTCCACATACGACCATAACCTCTAGAGAACTCAGGGTCCCGTCTGCTCCCCTTACGATAAGCTGGAGAGTGCTCGATTAGTAGTCGGGTCGGTGACGACCGGCGAATCCCGGGTGTTGTATGTTTTTTTTTGTATTTTTTCTTGCGTTTTTTAATTGTTTTTTTTTTTTTTTTTCAATTCGCAGATTTGTTGGAATTAAGTAGAGAGTGCAAGCGGTATCCCTTGAATGAACAGTGATACTTCGAGCTAAATTTTCCGCAGTTATAGCCTAGCCGATCAGCGTTGCCGTATGAGCGACACGAAATGGCTCTTCAGCTACCTAGCAAGCTTGATCTTATTAATTATTGGTAAGATCTCTGAAATCAAGGATGAGCAGTTAACCAACAGACAGACTTCACAGCGCCTCACCCAAGTCAGAGCCATACGGTAGCTTTCTTTACTGCAGCTTTGAGAATCTTACGTGCTTAAACCCCATGCCCAAATTTACGATTACACTCTTTAATTGCCAAAGCTACAATCCATCTAACGAAGTTCGCGTGCTCGAATCCTTGTATGAATATCTGAAAGCTCCTAGAGATACGGTCGGTACGGAGTAATATAGCTCTCGGGATCACGACCCCTATTTCTTTTACGCGAACTGAACCAACCCTTATAAACCCCCAAACTTCGCAACAGCTCATCATAGCTTCGCCCCAACCTTGAAACAGCTATACTAGACCCTGAGAACTGGAAATATCCTACTTCCTTGACCTCCGTAGCCCGTTTGTTTTCGTATATCGCTTGCCCGTGCCATAGTCCCCGTTCCCGTAGCTGCTCCTGCAGTCATGTCGCAGCAGCGTCGATCTAAAGCTTTCAAATAGTAGAACACGCGCTGTCTGCACATGTCCTTTGAAATTAAACCCCGGTGTATACTATCTCGTTGCAAGGCCATTAGGAACGAGCCTATTTCGACCTATGTGTGCCCTGAGAAGTACATCACTTTCGCGTATACGCAGATGTACGTGCGCGAACAGATAGAAACTAGCCTGGGATGCTCTTGCGAGGCCCCTAGTTGCGTACAGCCCGGTATGATGATGCCTTTGGAGATCTCGTAGCTGGCCACTTACTTGCCCGGCGTGAGCTTGCACGCTTTTTTTTTTTTTTTTTTTTCAAAGAAAAAAAATTAGTACTTGCATTCACCTGGTCTTCGTCATAAGTATGTAGGTAAGCGTTACGTATATAATACTTTGATTTGACTTTTTTTTTTGGGCTCCCTATAAGCTTGATACTCGCGAATGGTTGGGCCGCAGAAAAAGCTACCGGATTCCAAGAAGCAGCCGGTTTCATCTGCGTATACCTACAAGTATACACATACTCAGGATACCTCCGGCTGCTCCGGCAAGTAGCAGCTAGGTCGAAAATCAAGCTATCTACAGCGTCCTGCATGTAGTGTACACGCAGTCCACTTGTAATAAACTCCGCGGCAAAGCGGGAAAGCAAGGATTTAGCACGTTAGTTTTTGCATGGGCAGGGCTGCATACCCGCTAGGACCTTAAGTCTTAAGCCGTAGCGAGGTAGCTAGATTGCTCTAGGTAGTTGTTCGAGTTAGCTAATAGGAGATGGAATTACAGCGGGTTAATATTTTGCTCGCACGCTTCCGGATTGCCCTCTGAACAAGTCCTAGGTCCAATCCAGGGGGTTGGGATAAGGTCAAAATACGCTCGCGGATGTAAAAGCGGAATGGGAAGAAACAAGAGTTCTTTGCAGGTTTATAGAAGCAGCAATGAGCTCGCCGTGAAGTCTAAGAACTGTTCTTTTAGTAACTTGCTCGTTTTCGCCGTAGCTGGTAGTTTGCGCAGCTGCTATCCCCTATTGTATTAGTTGTTAGTGCTCTCCTTTGTAGCTAGTAGGTTTCATACACAACCCCGGCTTTACAATGCTTTAGACGGTCTGCACTAAAATGAGGAACTAAACGTATGAGATCAGTAGGGGGGTCATAGAATGAATACGTAGTAGAAATATGTCTTTTAATTATCTCCCCGATATAATGTAACGGAATAGCGACGCTGTTCACCTTACTTGAAAATAACATACCTTATATGCCACTCCGCAACGGCTATAAAGGATCACCATCTTAGGAATCCAACACTGCGCCCAAAATAATTCGTTGAACGTCCCTTCTGATAGTTCTGTACTTGGTTTATTACGTCAAACATTATGCAAGCCATTGGTAACAACACATAACCGTGAGACTTCGTTAATTCGGGATAATTATATTAACACTTAGCAGTTGTTTAAATTTATTCCAGGTTGCTTCCCTGTCGTCTATATTCTTTTGTCATTTATGAAGTTGAGCATATATGACTAGAAATCTGAGCTCAATCTCTAAATTAGAGGATATAAAAAGAAACGATGAAATCTACGGAGTACAAGGGATATTATAAGTATCATCCATGTCGCTATCTCCAAGTCAAGTGACATTACCGCTAGATTTTTAAAGCCTACTCAAGTCCTAGATAATGTGATAACAGCCTCTATCATGGGATACAGTTGAATACTCTAATAATAGTTCTCTTATACTTTTCTAATCCCCATACCCGATGTCTTCTCTGCTTTGTTCTCTGCACCAGCTATAATCCACTGGGGTATGTTCATCAGGGTAAGACTATCTCGTCGTGTCTATGAGATAGTCTAGGTATTGTTATATCTATATAATTTGTGTATCTTCACCGAAGCTTATTGTGCCACTTCATTATAATGTGGATACTGCCGTGGAAAGTAAACCGAGGTAAGTTCTCCATATAAAGATCTCCGCAGGATCTGGCCCATGACACTATATCGAAGAATGTAATGACAGCGTATTCCAAGGCATAAGCACTGGGGATGCTGGCTAGGACTCGGAGCTGTCGCCACACATTAGTACAGCACCAAATGTCGCTCGAGCCGCTCACAAAACTACACTTAAGAAAATTTCATCGCGTTTCATACGCTGGAAATCTTGAAGTGCTACCGAGTTCACAGTAATCTTGGGAAATTATATACCGTAGATCTAATGTTATCCATATGAGAACTCATATCCCCGATAATTAGAGTGGCTACTATCAATTTTGAAAGTCTCTCCGTGATTCATCTCGAAGCCCTGTAATACAGTCCGAAACAGACGGAGCGGCGGGCGATGTAGTCCTAGACCTCCACATTAGCTCTTTTCCAAGCGAAGTAGATCTTAAACCCATATTATTCAAGGAGATACGGAGTATGAGAGACAAATTAGCTATGGCCCACTATAAGACTACGGGGAGCGGTGTTGTCGCATCCCGAGGCGGACCGACGAGCCTCCACTGGCCTCTCGGAGATCAAAGAGGCACTCGGTATTACTCTACATTCGCTTCGGGTTATTTGTTTCTACAACTTCATTGGTAAGTTGAAGCCTTGGTGGGTATCACCAAAGACATCACAACTGATACATGTACGTGACTCTTATCGCCGAAATCGACTACAAGGTCTAGTGAAGTGTACCAGGCTATGTTCGGCGTTGAAGTAGATGCCAGCCTCCTGAGTGGATCTCTGCTATTAAATTCTATTTCCGGATCTCAATGCCCACCAGGATACGCCTAGTGTAGCCGCAGGAAACCAAGTACGGTCCTCAACACTTGTTGGTGCCCAAGGTCGATCGGCTCCTACAAGGGCTTAATGGAAATAATATAATGCCTTGTGATATGACGCTACCTACCATTAATCCATCTACACTACGGAGTAGTGTGAGTATATTTGCTAACTAATCATTAAGTTGTACAGTGCGATGATGGTGCCATCAAGCATGTGAAGGGCGATGAACCTCTGTGGTTTTCTATATGGGTATAAGCACGCGGGGATTTGAAGGAATATTGTGTTAGGAACTCTTGAAAATGGAGATGTACTATGGGGTAGCGACCTAGAACACCCCCATAAAATCCTAAATGTGAAGAGTTTGTGGTGTTTGTTAGTTTGTCAGCAGCAACAAATTGTTGACGATAACCGTTGTCTCACTTCGGCGATTGAATCCTGATCTGAATTGGGTGGTAGGCTATATGGAGATCCAGCGCGCACTAGCATTATCTGCCCAAACCAGGCAACTCGATGAGCAGCGAGAACGATAACGTTGGCTTAAAGATGATTTGCATAGGTGGGCACGATACCTGATTGGTGAGTATCAACAAGATTATGTCCAATTGCCACAGTCCTAGCCATAAGCTCATAAGCAATCGAGCATCTGACTTGATAAAGTTCTGCCTATCGATGGTGTGGTAATATAGATAGTGCAACGGTTCTGTGCTGTGAAACAAACAGATTGTGACGTGCCAATCGCATATGCATTCCAGGTTGTCAGGGTTGCAGTAATGCAATCGATAGGTGGCACCAACGTCAATACGAGTTCGTTGCGGTGGACAGTTAGGTATGATCAAATCACTAGGTTAGCACTAAGCGCGGGGGGTCAGTTGTCCATCGTTATCGAGAAGGCTTCTACAATTGTTGTTTATGAGGTTACATCCCATCTGACAATACTCATAATTCAACCCACAAGTGAACAAACCTGAAATGTGATGCGAATCAAGATGCCTGCCTCTCTTGGTAAGCCTTCAGGCGATATCACGATGTAAGTCTCCGCAGCCTGTGTCCCGTAGGACTCGGGTTTCATGACTTGAGGCAATTATCTAGATAGATAACGTTACCCGCAGTGTAACACCGGTCTGACATTGGCTTTTCACGAGGTCCTCCGCATATTCCCTTCGATCTCTAATTTCAAATATCGAGAAGAAAATCGGCCCGCGCAGGAGGATGAGATCATCCTACAGCTCAGATGATAGTACGGTTCTGGCCACCCGTGCTCGTGTGAGCTTCAAGTCGCCCGACTTTCTCGAGAATCGTCGCAACTCTCGGTTTTTGGAGTGTGCTTGCTCGCCTCGGCACGGGTTTCGGTCCGTCCAGCGTTCAACTAGAGGGAGGCTGAAAGGCGACGTTACGCCGCTGATGATATGGCGTCTCACGTTGTTCTAGGCTATGAGAACTCTCACCGCCTATATAGTTATAGCTCATCATGATGTCCTATTTCCTCCCGTGCTTGAGGGATGGCTCGCGGCCTGGGCTGGCTCCGCAGCCGCCGATACTACACTTACGGATTTCTGATTGGCGCTCGTATGTTCCCGAGGCTTTCTGACTGGCGTCGAAGCTATCGAGTCACACGTCAGAATCTCGCCGTATAAGTTGCTCTGCCACTAGGCTGCCGAAGGAGTCAAGCCACCCGAGAGCATCCGGATGTTGCCCCAGGTTTCTGGTAACCAGCTGCGGCGGGCGCATCCTGTACCTGTGATGGTCTCCGAGGTTACGGGAGGGACCGCCGCCTCCTTGGCAACCAGCACTCAACGAATACGACGATGAAGATATGTTCTCGTGCTCGAACGAGAGAGGCAGAAAGCCAAAATAGAGTGGCACGATAAGCCGCCACCTTGACCGTAAGATGCATATTCGACACGTGGGCAATGGTTGCTGCCGTGTAACGAGAAGTGGCCAACGACCAGTTTCCCGGAGTGCGAGAGAGGTGAGATCATCGGGAGGCGTGCGCATATCCAAGACAGCCACAGAACCATGTCCATGCTGTTTGACAAAAACCTGGATCGGCCCCTCAGCACCATGCGGCTCGTAAGCAGCTCATCGTGGTCGCATGGAAGATCCGCGGGTTATGCTTAATTCTCAAGAAGCACGATGCGATTCGGCGCCTCGGGTCATCCTAGAGGCAGCGTCTTTTATTTTTCTCCAAGTGCAGACCGCCCCTGTGGACGCGTAGGATGCCCGACGGTCATGCATTTCGTAGACTGGGATATCGACTGTGAACCGAGACGCTGCTCATGCATTGCTTACCTACTATTGATGCATTGTCGACAGGGCAGGCTGGCGGTAGGGTATTATTCGCTTCAATGAGCTCGCCTTGATATTGGTGATATTGGTGCTGGCATTGGTATCGGCACCGCGCCGCGCCCAAGAGGAGCCAACCCGCTTCAGGCGGTCCAATACCAGGCGTTTGTGCCGACTCTGCGGAGCAGGTTGGGCCAAGCTGACCACCCCCTTCAGCTACGGCGGGTCGAGAATGCGACTTGCACGTGTTCTTCCCCTCTTTCGCGCACTACGCGCGCTGCTTACCGCATATTTTTGATTGGCATGTGTTTGATACAATTAGAAGTATACAACAGAGCAGTGTTGGCCTTGCGTCTTGACATGAACGATAGATCAGAACATGGCGGCATAAAATTGCCTCGTGCGTTACATTGCACCGCAAACGAGCCGGAGTAGGAAAAAGGGTGGGATGGCGCTGCTGGTCGGCCTTTGGACCCTTGATCGCCTTGATCGCCTTGATCAGCTCCCTGATAACCATAGATACTTTCCTACCTACCTGCTTAGAACGGTGCGCCACGTGCGGGATTCCATCGTTGAGACCAAGATGAAATCCGCGTTGGGTTGGGTGGCTTGATATTGACGTCTCAGCCGCATGCTTAGCTCATCCTTCGAGAGCGAGTTTTCTAAGCGTTATTACAGCAGAAATGAGGGGATCTTCTGCCGCTTGTCTTGGCTTGGCTGGCTGGCTGACTCAACTCCGTTTAACGGGGTGGCCGCGTGCTAAGACGACGCCGTCTGCCACAGGCCTCGTTCCTCGTTTGCTAGAAAGGGGATGTATATCTGCACCTACTATAGTGGCTTATGTCATCTGGGAACGACCACGAAACAAGAATGACGGAGCTGGGTGATTGGATTCGAGCCCAACGACACCTCCTCCCGCATTAGGTAGTCATCTTCTTCGAGCCCTTCGGCATGATGTCGTGCCCCTTCCCCCCGAGCTCATCACAGGCTGCCCAGCAGTCGGGGTCCAGTGAAAGAGTCCCCTCCAAGTCATCCTACAGGATTCTGCCGAACAAATCGGGCGCGCGTCACCGGCGGAATGCCATGAGACACGCTGCTTGATCTTATGCACAATGTTTGCCGCTCGGGACCCTTTGAAATCCTACCACCGCCTGGTTTCGATGCGGCTGATGATAACGGCGGTGGCTCACTTGGAAACAGTTGCGTGTCTCAAGCTCGGCCTCTGCTCTCGCAAGCCTGGGGTCGGCCTGGGGTCGGCCTGGGATTGTTGCGCCCGGCTAGATGGGCGGCATCCGGCAGCTGTGACGCCACTCGGCACCTTGCCTCGTATGATTTTGCTGGTACTTTTGCGCCGGACCGGCATCCCGTTTGAGAATCTCTGCTTGTTCTCCGTTCTCCGTTCTGCTGTATCATCGCCGTTGCACAGCTTGATTATCCAACCTGATCACTCACGGGATGCAGAATCTAGACGGTCAGGCTTGAGATAGATAAGAAACGGCGTGGCTGCTGCGATCATCATCTAAGACACGTCGGTGTGAGAACAAGGATCATATGTCTTAGACACTCAGATGCGGTGTCTTCCGAGGCTATATTCTGCGATAATGTTTCGGCTGCTCCTCGTGGCAGCTGCGAACGTTTGGACATGTACTGTTTGATGCAAGGCCCGTTGCTCTGTCCGTTGGTTGCGTACCACTGGGTCGGTCTAGTCCCAGTAAGACCACAAACAAGGTTTGGTCTTGCAGCACCTAGTGTGCGGTATGTTCACTGTCGGATGGCTCGTTTTTGGCACTGACATGAGTTTACCGCAATTGATGAGCCCGCCGCTTCTCAACCAGCTGCTCTAGTATATTACCTACCTCTGCACTGCCCGTTGGGGCCGGATTCGAGCTGAGAGATGACTGCATCATAGGACGCTAGGCTAAACCTGCTAGGATGGTATGATCTTTGATGCTATTCGGTAACAACCGCGGTCGTTCTAAATACCTAACCTAGCCTGAGGCAGCGACATCGGACAGAATGGTGCGCCTGGTTGGCGGTGGTTCTGCTTGTGCGCTACTGCGGCTGAAGGCTGCTCAGAGAATGACCACCTATCGTGCACTACGTATATGCTTGACCCAAGGCACTAGGTAGGTTAGATGGACAAGGTGCAAGTTTCCCCGCAACGTACACTGTTTAGCCCTACCAGTTATCAACTTGCGAAACCTGGATGATTCTTAATCATTGACCCGTCTTCCACTGCGAGCTAATTGGCCCTAACCTTAGTGTATACTATCTACTGTGTAGCGCACACTACACTAGACGTCATGAGGATATAAGGTTTCTAGCGTGCACATGTTAGACGGGGAATACGTGTGTTCCACTACCTAGGTAGTTGCAGAAAGCCACATGGCATCGCATTCGAAACGAGCACTGCCTGCCGCTCGACCTGAGAGTCGGAACCACTGACAGTACCCATTCTTGTCGCAACCAAACTCTTACACTAGTGTGGTGGACGCTGAGCCAGCGGTTGCAGACGCGGTATATTTTCGAAGTCTTGAGGTGTATCCCCATCATTCATCGTTGTGACCGTCCATCTCGTTACACGATAGGCCGATATCTATAGCATCAGCTACCGTAGTGCGGGCAGCATGAGAGTAGCGCCAATCACCACCAGACTAGATGGTGCCCATCTCTCTTGGCGGATCATGAGCCACGCCTGGCTTCGATGCGCTAACTGGATCATCGCACGCTGATCATGGCTCGATAAGTGAGTGCCGGCGAGGGTGGTGGCAGCCCTAGAAGGAAAATAGAATCCTAGAAGAATCCTTTGATCAAAGTCGACTGGACAGCAAATCGCCGACTGGAGTCGAATAACATCATTGCTGCTCTAGTGGGTGTGTGAAAGCTTCTTAGCTCTGATCAACAGCCTACTACTGCAGCTTTTATTAAATGTTACTGGCCATGTAATGCAACACCCCTATCACTATTTTTAGGCGGATTAACCTTAAATTCTTTCCAAACCCGGGTAGAGGGGTCTTAATGGGTATTATGGCCAGTTTCAGGTCGTCATCACGTAGCGCGCGAAGAATTGAGACCATTTTCTTTCTACATACAGACTTACATATGTGCGTAAATAATTATAGGACTGAAGTGACGAATGACGAATCAAATATTCCGTGTCGCCACCACATGCGCTTAACGTGGCGTAGAAGGCTTTGCCGACGAGAGGCGTCATCTCTTCACCGTCACCAGGGCAGCCACAATCGCCGGCCCGGTGTCGCGCGGACCCTGCACAGCGACAGAGGGCTTAGGGTGATTCGTGTAGGTAGCGCGCCTAAAGCGAGATGCGATTACGAGATACGGCGCTGGGCAAAAGTGTAAATAATCTTATTCAGTGGGTTGGCAAGGCCGATGTGTTCTAGCGTACGGCGCAGACGGCATTAGCATCGACTTAATCGCAAAGCACGTCCCCTATTTTTATTCGGCCAAGCGCTGCTGAGATCGATGCGCGCTGTTTCATTACGATCGCGTTACGAAGCTAAATCTCCGAGATGAGGTCAAACGAGGCGAGAGAGATCTGCGCGCTCTCCACACAGCTCAGCGGCCTGATCGTGAGCGTCCTGATTTGATAATGTCGCTAGCTTGAGCATCACCGCAAGAAGCTACCCACATCTGACACATTTTTCTCATATCAATAATGAGTCCTAGACTACCTGCTGGTCTTGGTGTAGTGTAGCCTACAATACCCAGTCTAGGAACTCAACACGTGCTAAGGCTACGGAATACGGGGAGAGCCTAGGTGAAAGAATGCCAATCGTGCTGATCTTATCCTGTTTATCCAAAGCTTAGTTTGAACTTTGTTGAAACGTTGCTAATTTTGCTGATGTCTATTCCTAGAGTGAAGCTTGCCCCAATTGATTCTTAACACCACCGCTATAGTGTAGGTATGCTGGTTACTGGTTACTCGTCACAGTCTCGTCAGTAGGCGGTCTCGCGGTAGGCATACGACAGGGTGCGTATCCTTTCCAAGACTCTCATTGCCTAGACACCATACCTATACGAGCAACAATGCTTTTAAGCGCGAATTGAGACGGTAAAAGAAACAGGGTCGATACTGATCTTACGTCAGACTCGACCCTGGCTAAAGCAAGACGAAAAGCCGCCGAGAAAAGACAGCTATGAAGTAGGTATTCTGAGCTAGCGTCAGAAGATAATATACTTCGTACCTACCAAACGATTGGCTGGCTTGGAAATCGAAACTGTTACCTGGAACACTCACTGGGTCTGGAATAACACTGCCCATTTCACCAGCCGCACCGCGTCATTATCCACCCATATGTTGGTAGTTATATTCCTAGTAGTGGATACTTCGCACTCCGTAGTGGAAATACTGAAGGATGCCTTGGGAGGGAAATGTTGCATATTGTTACGTGTTACACTGATACACCAGACGCCGCTGTCTCTCAGATTACACCTCCTCGGTGGTTGATTTTGACTACTAAGTAGCCCACCGTCAGAATCGATTTGTTGCACTGGGCTTGTGTACCCCGACGAGATCAGGTATCTACACTAGTGCGGGTTGAGGCGGTCAAGATCCAATCAAGCCAGCCCGTGATGTAGATGGCCAGTTCTGGCTCGGTTTACAGAGCGGTAACGGAATAACCCGCCGCTGGCAGGGCTCTCCGCCTGGTTGCTTGCTACCTATCGCAATGCAGGCTGAGTTGAATGTATGTACCCAGGTACCGCATTTACCTAATCCTGGAGGAGCCACAAACGGCAAAGGCATTTATCACCCGGCGGTCACAAGTTTTGATCTGACGCCCGCGGCATTGATGCCTGTTGCAATGCCGATGTACTTCGTCTGTGCGCTTTTGCTGTGTAAATAGTGTAATGAATGCACATACTCAAGTAACTGGCTGCATTGTGAAATGGTAACGGAGCTACCTCACATGTTACCTACCACGGTAAAACCGCCATCGGGGGGGGGTTTGCCCACCTGCCTACAATGGCATGCTGGAAAGGTTTCATGGCTAGTGTGATGGCCTTGCAATGTGAAGGTAAAACCTCGGTATCTACGAAGTACGAATAGAGAGTGTGTGGATAGATGAAGTAACAAGCGCATTTAATTGCTTTGTACTCCGTAGGTACGTCGCTGCTAGCTCCATCTTCATCGTTAAGCTTATTTATCGGCACGTTTGGTCAGCGAATGAATGGTCCAGTTCAACGTCCAGCCGCAACAGAGGCGCGGTCGGCACACTCTGGACTCCGGCTACCTAGTGAGCAGGCCCACGCTAGGTAATCGCTAGCTGGCTCGTGCTGCTCGACCCTTGGCCAGGAGCCGAAATGGCACTTGTGGAGAAGCCTCTTTCCTCACCCACCGTTCATTCTCCCCACCACGGGCTCCATCACTTCGTAGTTTAGCGAGCCTTGACTCCTGAGACTAAGCTGGACCCAGCAATCAGATTCTGGCCTTTTGCTCATGGGAAATTGGCCATCCCCATGTTATCTAGTGCAGTGTAGTGCACAATGCCTACTTCGTAGCTATACCGCGTATATACTAGTAGGCCTATTCCATACGATAGGTACTTGAAGAGGAATATGAAACCTCTCATAGTATGCCACGGTCCAGCGTAAAACGCGCCGAGATCTCGATGAACATGGAGTAGGGACTCTGTACCTACATATGTACGCTATATTCAGGTGTTCAAGTGGGCAGAGGTGCCTACCACTGCACTTCAGTAGGTACGGTACACTACGTACAGACAAACAGTCTCAAAAGATGGTTCACAGGCACCCTCTGGCTCCCACTAACGGCCATCGCCACCAATCAGCGCCACCAGTCGATCCACTGCGCAGCCTGTAGCGCCTGTTGACGCTATTTCGGTCGTAATGTCCACCAGTATTACGTCAGGTAATCTAGTGCTTTGTAGTGTCGTGCTTCGTCTTGTCTTGTCTCAAGCAATGCTCACCGGCTACCTCTACATACCTATCTACTACGCTACCTACCCACACTACATCCACATGCCGAATTGATGCGCAGTCACCGAAATAGTTTATTGTATCCACAATGGCCACCATTTCGCTGACGAACAACAGTTTGCCGCACTCGAGAGAGAGATACCGGCGCTGGGCTTCCCCGATCAGCGACCCATGATATGATGGAGACGGCTTCAACAACATGGTCCTACAAAGTAGCTCACGCAGCAAAGTACCTACCTTACGCCTACACTACCTACACTAGCATACAATACACTAGTTGCCCTAGGTAGCACAGATAGAATAGTGCCGTTCCTGAGCAGCCAGATCTACACCATCACATTAGGGCCGAGAAGGACCCTGTGCAGCTTCCGAGGCTTCCTGGACCCTGGCGAAGGAGCGCAGTGGTCCTCTTCTCTACACTAGTTACGCTGCGTGGCTTGCCGTACACGGCTTGAATTCAGTCCCCGTATGGCATTTCCAGGAATTACTCGAAGGTACGTTAGGTAGCAGCCAGTGTCCTGTCACAGTTCTGAAGCCATCCTGCCATCCTGCCATCTCCTCCCCGCCCACGCATAAATGAGCAAAATAAGCTAAGCCGCGATGTCGCATAGCCGTGCGAGATTAGCTACCAAGCATGCTGCATACCTTCACTGCCTATCTTTCTACACCACTGGGGCTAGGCAGTGTAGGTCACAGGTCACTAGTGCGGAAGTGTAGCGTGCACTAGGTACACACTTGTAGGCAAGCACTTGCTAAAACTGGCATCCCTAGGTTAAGGGCGGCCCTGATGTCGATACGGAATACGTCTAGCTTCTGGCAAGACACGGCCTAACGTACTTGGTAGTGGTGCGGGCTGGGTAGCCAGGAGAGGCGGTCATCCATTGGCTGGTGACGAACCCTGACGTCTCCCCTCTTCTTGGACGTGGAAAAGAGGTACGTGTGGTCTATGGACAGGGTGCTAGCAGGAGTACTTGGTATAGGCATGTACTTACGTATTTAGTGCTCAACGTCTGGTGTATACGCCATGGTGGTATACCTACGCCTCGTCAAGCGTCAACCTGTCGGAGCCGAGGAGTTCCATGCATAGCGGCCAGGCTTGGCACGAGATAGATACTGTACACAAGAGCCTTGTCTAGTTCCACACCCCTCCCCCCTGTCGGTTGGCGATGCAGGAACATACAGGTAATTTGGCTCTCGCTGGTGCCATTTGGTACAGGGTCTGTACCTCCATGTGTACTTAGGTAGGTCACTGCCTTACTACTCCTACCTTGTTTGGTGTGAGCGACTGGCGAGATTCATAAAGGACTGCCCATTTCCTCTCTCTCGTATATTTGAAATTTCCTCGACTTTGACCTCGACTTCGACTTCGACTTCGACTTCACATCTTGACCAACTCAATAGTTGCCAAGCTTAAACAGTAGCACATCGCTTTTCACTCATCACTCCCCTGAGCAATGGCGGCCGTCACTCAGAGTTCGGGCAACACTACGACCAAAAGGCCTGAGCGTCTTCGGGACACATTGTATGCAGACATGATGAAGCCAGATGAAGATCTCAGCAAGATGGCGGACCCTGCAGAGCGCAGGAGAATTCAGAACCGTCTCGCTCAACGCGCCTATCGTAGGTGTCCATGCCCCTACATGGCCGAGCTCTCTCACTGACCCAAACAAGGACGCAAGATGCGGGAACAGAAGAACGAGGTTGAGAAGCTGAGAGACCAGATCAAGAAGCTACAAGAGACACCAGAATCTAGCAATACCAGCCGGCAAAGCACGCCCTGCACACCCCCAGACAGCAGCAGTACTCCTGCCATGCCCGCAGCCTCTCTATCACCGCCCAACTTCGAGGTTGTAAACACACCGTCGTCGGAGCACCAATGGGTAGGAGGATATTTCCACGAGTGGCCAGCAGCGCCAGCACCACAAGAGGGTTTCATGACCGGCCTGATTTCGCCCACAGAACTGGAAGCACCTCCTCCGTACGACGAGTCATTGTGTACAGGTTACTCATCTGATGGTTTTGGTGCTACTGCTGGCATGATCAAATCCCCTCCCACGAGCCGGCAACACCTGAAGTCAAGACGTACCTCGTCCCAGTCGAAACGAGCAAATTCAAACTTGCCTCGTAGCATTGGCAGTCCTCGACAAGCTCCACAGAGCCCTCATTCTCCATGGATGGCTCAAGCGTCCCCAATCGATGTTCACGTTCCGCCGGGAGTGATGATGATGCCACCCGAGGCACAAATGGCCGTTTACCCACCTCACTTCGATCTTCACCCACGCTCAGAGGAATTTCACTACCCTTCGCCACCACATATGGATGATGCATCGACCTGGCAAATGCCAACGGCAGACGGATTGGCGCGAACACAGTCAGACTCGAACCTGAGTGGTAGGACAGCACCACGGTCCCTGCCCGATGCCAATGCCCCGATACTGCATTTAGCAGTCGCTGGTGGCCACATCGATACACTACGAATTATCCTCAAACAATGCAACGTTTCTGTCAACGTACGAGATAGCGCTGGCTATACCCCCCTTCAACGTGCCATCATCAACGGCCACACCGACATTGTGGAGCTTCTCCTCAAGCATGGCGCTGAGGTAAATATCGATGGTTAGGACGCTTATCTATGTTCAGCACACGCTGGGGCACATGTGTACACGCATTGACGACGGAAACTGGGACTGCATTGCATATGGGGAGTTATTGATTTTGGCTTGGGTTTTAGGCTGGGCCAGCCTCTTGAATACTGGGGCGACTCAGCCGGGACTTGGGGTTGTGGCGCGACTTCACTTTGGATACCCTTTTCTGCGAACGCTGCTCACTTGAGCGCCTTCCTATCCCGTCCCCGAAAAAAAACTTATAGAGAACAGAGGGCCATCCCGATACGGTTGCATTCCTCCTACTCCTTGTTGCAAGGAGTGTGGGCACCGGTCTCGAGTCTTGCGACGGTTGGATCCGAGAGCGGCTACCCTGTAGTTAGATGTCTACGAAAATACAACGGCGTCCAAGAATGCCTTAATAATTACCCGTGTCTGATTTCTTGCCTCAAAGACTGCAATGTGTGTGTCATAGGTACCTCTCAGGCTTTACTTGGGGTTCGCTGTGCCGGTTTTTCACCGCGATGCAAGACAGCTATGCAGATTTACGCAGCTCTCACTAACCACAACCCAGCGAAATCAGTTGTTTGGTAACCTACCCTGTCACGTATAACTTCGTGTTCACTGATGCCTACCTGTCACTTTGGGCCGTGACTAAGGTCGTTATTGACAGGCACGCGGGCACTATAGCCAATTGCTGTGCCGCGAGCGAATCGGTATGGAATGCGGTACCAACTCTATCTCTCATCTCGGCCCATCCAAGCCTGAGATGTTGGGTCACATCGAGAGGCGGGCAACGGCTCAGTGACGGCGATTAAGCCCGTTACTGTCTAGCGAGCGACGAAGTAACCCGGACCGGGGGGTGTGGTTGAGCCCACTGAACAAGCTTGACCGCCAAGCCTAAAACGGCCAAAGCATCTTTGCGTGGCGTTTTCTAGAAGGCCGCAACGACCCATGTCACCGATAACGAAGAAGCGAGATCAAAGCACGCAAAAAACGCAAAGCCCGCGATCATTCCGCACCGAGTAGCGTCGCCGGTGGTACACTAGGGTCCTGGTAGAGACGGTATGGCGTACATGCGCTACTGAGCACGCACCCACGCGCTACTGCGGGCTAGATTAAGGTTGCCGACGACTCTGATCAGCTTTCAGTTGCTCTCCCTGCTGCCCTCGCCGCTCTCCCCCCGGCTGGCGCTTGCCCGTTTACGGTCAGCTCGAGCGAGCTCTCGACCCTGGCTGATCGTGGGCTGAAGGATTCAACCCGTCTTGCTGTGGAGCAATCCCTCCGCGTGTCCAGCGAATCAGCGTGCGCAGAGAGCGGGGGGTATTTGGAATTGTTACGAGATCAAGCACCCGCAAAACGTGGTGAGAGATGCCTACGTCCTCGGAAGACGGTGCAATTCCTGCTAGCGTCGAGCACGGCTGCCCTGACGATCCTGAATTTTAGACTGAAGAACCTGTGGCGAAACTTCCATTGCTGTGGCTATTCTCGCACAGGCATAGCGTGTTCGCTAGAACCCGAGGTAGGCAGTTCATGTAGTACGGTAGTGCAAATACTCAAGATTTGCAGAGTAGCCTATGTAGGAGGAACGTGGACGAGTAGGTAGTGTAACCTCTATGGAGCGTGTAAGTGACGACAGCAGCGACTGGACGATCTAGAGACAGACATTACGTCTGGCCAGCCAGCGCTCGAGAAACAGGTCCTGCACGGACTGCTTTCATGCGGGAGGCGCAGGACCATGCCACACTAGGACAGGACACAAACATGAGACGGGCAGCAGTTCAACGTTCGTTAGCGGTCAAAGGTTGGGCCCCGCGGTTCCCTCCAGTGTCTCGACTGGTTACGCACCTGCCGTCGAGCCAGCACCGGCATGGGCCACTTTGATTGGCCCGTGCGTGAGCAACAGACGCTGTCTCGTAACAACACCCGCACCCAGTAACCTTGGCCATCTTGGCACGTCAAAGGAAACCCTTTCGAGCTGCCTATCTCGGCCAGCTTCGGCCAGCTCGCATATTGAGCAGCCCCTACGCTACTGATACGGGACGGCGGCCACTGTGGGTAGACGCACAGCTGTCTGGCGGCGTCCACTGCCTAGTGCACTGCAGTGTAGCATGGCGTGGCGTAGGAACTCGAAAAGTTCCTGCAACACGACAGCTGGGCGAGGTGAGGGCATCGTCATCATCGAGGAACTGTATCACGAGAGCTGACTGTTGGTTTCGGAACACGGCGATTTGGTTCCTAGATCGTGACGGAGATCTGATCGGCCGTCGAGCCGACCGAGAGAGACGCGGCATTACATAATAGACAAGGTGTTCCTGTTCCTTCGTCTACATCTGCTAGGTACGTTCCCTATTGCTATAGAATCTACGGACTAGTGGAGGGAGGCACTGGGCGCTAGCGCGCCTTCAAGCGAGACATGCTTGAACCGGGTCGCCTAGTCTAGGGATTTTGAGTTTATCACTAGGCGACTCCGAGGATCCTATACAGGGATCTCACCTCTAATCCCATCTCGCAGCCAATGGAAAGCCCGGCTGCCAGAGATTCGATCCACAGCAAAACGCCCAAAAAGTAAGCTTATAACGTACCTTAAACGTCTCCCGCATACATCCACATTTTGGCTCCTGCATTGCAGGGTGACAATCCAGCCATCGGCTATCTTATCGACCTCATTAAACTCATCTTGTCCTTGACAGATGTCGCATTGAATGCCACCGTTCCAGCATCCCCTCCCCCACCACACCACTCCACGCCCGGACGCGATAACGTGGCACCCTTAACATTTCGTACTTTTTTCGTTACAGACAGACGAACACTGCGCAATTCTACTGGCAGTTAGGCATGGCCTCCCCCCCTTTTCTTCTCCCCCCCGTTCCGGATCAGGCTCCACGCCCACGCCCACTCCCACGCCCACGCTTCTTGTTGGGGGTCACCTCCCACACAGACGAAGATGGGTTACCTCCCAGAGGAACGTGAGCGACAGCTACAAATGGTAGGTCCATTTGTGCGATGGTAGTGTGTGAGTCGAGATAGCAACCTTTCGCGACCCATAGGAGGAGAGGAGGTGGCGTTCTTGGACCTCTCGGGCACTAGTGC
Organism: Nemania sp. FL0916; assembly: GCA_022578715.1. NCBI lineage: Eukaryota > Fungi > Ascomycota > Sordariomycetes > Xylariales > Xylariaceae > Nemania > Nemania sp. FL0916. Next base: position 201,603 of record MU390289.1, read on the forward strand.
AAGCCAAGTCAACTGCTTCCCACTCGCCTTCTCTTATCAGAGCCGCAGGCCTATACTGACTGCCTACATACCTACATGACATCTCTGTCTCTGCCTATCCGAGTTGTTTTGTTCACCCCTTCGCTTTGATATATGTAGGTAACTATTGCGTTTCGTCGGATGTGGAACGCAGCTACGTTAGGCGAAGTTGAAACCCGACTAGCCAGGAATACACATGAATGCAACAGGGTGACGAGTGGCGTTGATCGCCTCTCTTCCCCGTCCCGTCCCGTCCCCATACTATCTAGGTTAGGTATGTCGATATGTATGCAGATATGAACTATGTGGCGTTCTCTCAAGCAAGAAGAGACAGACAGGCGGGTAGGCAGGCAGAGAGAGCAGGCAGAGAGAATGAGAAGGACCAAAAAAAGAGCCTGAAACTCGGGCATTCAGCGAAAATCGCACCGCAACCGCTATGGCAAAAAAACTAGCTTGGTCCAAAGACACCTCTGGTCGGACTTAACCTACATGAAGGATAATCCAAATGACTGCCCGATCCAGCGAAGGGAGCTTCGTCACCAAATGCTTGGCTGGACGGTCGATGTAGTAAGTCATATGGTTTGTGGTATTTCGTCTTTCGACGAGACGCAATGCAATGGTAGGCAATATCATAAAAACTATCCGCATATACCTACAGCCAGCTAGGACAAACCAGATCTGTCAGCGCACAGGCCTACTCTGTTGGCTGGTTACGTCGGCGAGGTATTTTTCCCTCTCCTTCATTCATGATTATCAAGAATTTATTTTTGCTTCGCATGAAGTTTTTTTCCTTTGATGATGCTTTTTCTTATTTGTGTGTTTATGTATGATTTTGTATGATTTGTGTGCGGTTTTTCCCAGGGGGGGTCGGCCATAATGGCCATACGTGTCTGCCTAGGATGACGAAGGAGGCGCCGGCGTCTTGTGTATTCTCCGTCGGCCGATTTGCCGTAGCGGGAGGATTTCAAAAGCCGTGAATTTTTGTTTTTGTTTTTGTCAGGACATGAACCTAGCGAGCCAGCGAGCCGGAGGAAAGAGGAGAGGCAGAGAAGGAAGATTGGCAGTCGGATATAGTCAGTCGGAATTACAATGGGTAAACTTTAAACCCGCCCCTTTTTCTGCGCCGTATAATTGCTCCGTAATTATGGAGGCGGATACGAGCCGGCCAAGTCTATGCTACACTAGACAGGAACAATACTAATGCCCGAGTGTATGTATAGCTGATCCCGTTCTATTGCAGCATTAGACTACGAAGAAAAAACATCAGTATCACGATACTATACTATTTCGCACAAGCTACCTAGCTAGCACAGCGTAGGATGGATCGCCATGAAGGAAGCCTGCGTGTCATGTTCGAAGCTTTCGGTTCTGGCTTGGCTTTTGCTCAGCCCGCAGCCATGACTTCACAGCACCACGCCGCTCTCCCACGAGATGGATTCGCTTATCCCACGACGTGCGGTTTCATGTAAGTTAAAATGCCATGCGCAACGCCGCCACATACGCAATATTTCTCGCTTCAAGCTCGACTGTGACTGGCCCGGCGGTCGCGGGGGCATGGCTGGTAGGGAGTTTTATGAAATTATTTATCTGATCTGGGTGATCGTTCATGATGGTCTGGAGACCTAGTCCTGGCGAGTATAGATATCTCCCCCAGGTGTCATCGTCGCTCGAATGCCCATATCAAGAAGCTAAGCTACACAACATATGCCCAGAAACGTGTACCTGCCTAACGAGTGCATCTCTACCGATGCAGTCCTAAGTGCCGTCGCTACCAGACACCACCGAGCCGGAAGACCCTATAAGTGGAACTGTCGAATCAGACGTCACGATCCTCGCTCTGTTTCCTATGTAGTGTTTTTTGACAATCTTTTTTTTCTATTTCTCGCCACGCCGCGGAGATCAGATGTTGTGCGAGGCGGCCTGAATCTGTTATCGCCGGTTTTCTGAGCTAGAACTTTTGACATTTACTCCTGGTGGCTTACTCCCGCATCCGTGTTGAATGCCACTCTGGTCGGGATACGACTTCACGATGATATGGTATGTCCATGATATAGGTATAGCACGCCGCGTCAGGAGAGCCCTTTGGTATTAGGTATTAGTGTTGCGGGTGAACGCAGGCCCAGATGCTCTCGTAATTTGTTTACAGCCTGCCATCTCGAGGCATGTGTGTCCGTGCTACAAGTCCACTTGGTTCGCTCCCAGCGTCCCATCGGCGCATTTCATACATATGCTCATATGCTCGTTCATGATAACAACAGCAAAAAACGTCGGCCGGTAAAGGAGATTCTCATGCTCACGCCCACCCTCTACGAAAGCACGTATCCGCCACGCATGATAACACATGTCACACCGTCTGGTTTTTTTGATGCCCACCCTCTGTGACAAGCATATCTACTGCGAATGATAACGCAGGTCACACACATGAGTTCCTGCGCGTAATATGCTTTCGAGCGAACGCGTGAGACAAATCTCTAAAAGTGCCTGAGACACGCATATTGGCAGTTATATCGGAGGTGTGTTGGTACCCAATCTCCGTTCTCGTCCATTCGTTGCGGGTTAAAACGGGTTTCTTCGGATGGGAAAGAGTCCCCGTGCGTCTTTCATGTTTTGATCGACGTGAAGGAAAAAGAGGCTGTGATCGTCGCACCTCTCTCTCTTCGCATTCTGCCTATTCGATAGTCCTCCAAGGCTCCCTGTATAGTCAAGTATAGTCAGTCGATCTAGTATACTGAATGCCGATTGCCGACCAGGGGCAGGCCAGACGATTCGTGCCGTGCATTCTGCATCTTCTGCATCTAACTAGGGGTGAAGATAGTATATAGTAAGAACCGTGCTTAGACGTCGGTCGAAGGCACCCCTGGTGTTCTTGTTGAGCGAGGCAATCAAGGAGTAACGGATAATTCCAATTAGCAATAAACCCACACTTTCCTCAATGGTGGTGTATCGGCCGGATTAACAGAGAACAGCGCAGCGCAACTACATGATAGGGAGGTTACGTCGTATAGGCAGGTTGAAGGTCTATATGGAGCCAAAAACGGGACAGGTTTGTAGCGCTCCAATAACACCACCGCGTTAGCGCTGTCGACACACTGCGACAGATGGCGAACAACCGGGGTGTAACATTGCGTTACCGACATGATCGATGTCGAAGCCTATGACGTTTTTTGAATATCAAATTGTGTTGTTTGTATCCACAGTAGCTATCATGCTATCATCGGTTCCAAAGGAGAGGCGAGCGCTCGAAAGTTAAAGTTGCGTTGAGAAGACGAAAGCCAAGAGCCAAGTCGTCGGCTCGATGGAACGCAAAAATCAAGGAAGAAACGCTTCCGAAGTTGGGGCCGGTCTACGACGGCGCAAGAGAGGGGAAATGACGAGTTAGAAACGGGTCGTCCGGGACACCCAAGTCCCGGACATCGGTGACTAAGGGGTTTTCGGCCAGGGACCACAATGAACGGGGTCACAATAGGTAGGCCAGGTTCGAGAGGGGACTATGGGAACCGTGCCATAACGCAATAATGCGGGCCACGCCGAGCGGGCCGCCACAATCCGGGGTTGCCAGTATTTTGGATTGAGTGGTAGACTAGGTAGGCATGCGTCCTGTCGTGATACATACGTGCCGTGTCAGTACCACTCGGGACTGGTGCATCTTTGGCACTAGATCAATTGAAGCTTCACTAAGGTGACAGGTCCCAAACAAAACAACATGTTGTCTCTTGTCTCCATAGTACACCGTTGCGATCGGCCCTTCGTTTGGTCTGGGGTCTGGGGCAGAAACAAGACAAGCAATTGGAGACAAAACGTCAGTACCTGGCATAAGTAATGTGATATAGATGTGATGCAAGTGTCATTATATGTACACGCCAACAAAAACGATCTACGTCGTCGGCGCACAGTATCCTACTTTGAAAATTTGAGCACACGCCCCCTCGAACTGTGCGAAAGTCGAGAGTGCATAGCATGGTTATTGCTAGGTATTCAGACCACGACAAAGCCATCATCGGTTTCCTCATCCCTGCTTGGCTGGCGCCGGATCGCGAGTCCCAGCTGCACCATCTTCTCATAGATCAGATCAGCGATGCCCGTCATACCCTCAGGCCTGGGGTGGTAGGCACAGCCTTGGTAGAACAGCCGCCAACTGAAGCCGAAGATCCAGGGGCTTTCACTGCCGACGGCATGCCCCTCACTCGGCCCCGCGACATCCACCACGCTACACCACGCCTCACGGCCACTGACGGCTCTGCGCGTCGCCTCCTGCAGCCGCGCCGCCACGTCCCGGTGATGCGCGATGCGATCGGCGCCGAAGACGACGTCCTCGCCCGGCCGCGTGTCCGGGCCAAGCACGGCCTGGTACTCGACCACGAGGACGTGGGCGGCCGGCGCCTTGCTGTGAATAGCATCAAGCACAAGACCGTACCTCTCAGCGAGGCCGTCCACGTCCAGCTGCAGGCTGGCCTTCGCGTCGTGGTCCGGGTCCGGGCCGCGCATATACATCAGCGCGGCGCCGGCCCAGCTCCGGCTCAGGGTGTCCTCGAAAAGCCCGCCGATGTACCCGATGTCGTTGCCGCCGCCAAGGACGAGAACGACCTCGGTATCGGCAGGGAGGTCGGCGACCTGCGGGGCAAACCGCTGGCCGCCCGCATCCTGGGGCGTGTCGAGGAGGTGCAGCAGCGTGGCACCACACCTATATTTTCCTAGGCCGTGGTGAGCAAGGCTGTCTGTCAGACAAGCAGCGGCAGCGGCAGCGGGAGGATGAGGGGTTTCAGTGAGTGGCTCAGGGGTTCAGAGATTCAGTCAGGGGTTCAGGGATCCGAGAGGAGGCCCGACTAACACGCTTAGATCCGTCAGGGTGCCGCCCACCCGCTCCGTCACGAGGTGTGCATAATTGGCCCCTGAGCGACCGGCACTACCATTCTCTACAGGCGGGATGTTGGGTCCCGCAGCGAACGAGGAGCCCAGGCTGGCGATGCGAAGAGGCATTTTTCTTCCCTTCTTTCTTCTCTTTTTTCTCTTATCTGCTCTCTTCTCTCTTCTCTCTTACCTCCTCTCCTGGCGCCTGACTCGTATCTTCGTATTACTGTTACTAGCGTTAATATTATTGCATTATTACTATTGTTTGCGGTAGCACCGCAGAGGCAAACATCCCGACGTCGCGACGCGACACGACACCGCGGAGGTCTTCTCACCTAGATGATTTGTGGTCGGGGAATGACACAGTACCACCGGGCGCGCATCGGGCTGTGCTACGTGCACATGTCTTTGCGAACCGACCCTATCAGCGGCTGCGCGGTGCTGGTGACCAGATCTGCCGGTTGGGTAGGGGATGTTTGTCGAGTATTGGTAAGGAGAGATTGATCGAGATGCCGCAGCAGGCTTCGGTGATCCGATCTCCAGAAGTGGAGTGGATTGGATTCGAGCTGCTCGCTTAACTGCACGTCTAGGCAATCTGCACTATTGACAGGCCTAGTGCTTGTCTAATTACTTACAGTACTTCGTACATACATATGCTATCATGTAAGTCTAGGTACTTATGTCACTTACTATGTATGTACAGTATTGTACGCGCACTATCTCCTGTTAGTCCCCGGGCCATGTGGCTTGCGACGGGGATTCTCTGCTGCATATGAGTATGTACCATATAATTATAAGTAGGTAGGTAGCGAATGTATCTCACTAGCTAATGAGAAGTGCTCAATCGTTGAGTTTGCCTGAGCTGAGGAGTTTTCGGGACCAACTGGTTGTTGGGGTACATACCTGGGGAAACCTGGATAATAACTACATACATTTATGTATGTAGATACCCACTGTGATATATTCTGTCTTCTGCAATATTGATGCTCACGATCTATCGTATCCTGTACTCGCTCACCGAGATCTGTGATTTCCGGCAGTATACATACGCACTTTACTCGATTTATTTACACCATACAAGTAGAGCGGTAATACAGCGCTGGCACTAGTGATGCGTAACAATCGCACAGCGCGTCCCCTCGGAGATGTCTGTCACGCAGTGGCTCCTATTCTACGACATGACGTTCGACAGCTTTGTAATAACACGCGGTCAATTGACGACATCTTTAAGCACCCATTTCATCTTACATCTTACATCTGCTTTATCGCAATTTTCGCCGCGTTTTCGTAGATAATTTTACTCATTGTTAATAATAGTCACAACACATAGTTAAAATTGCTATCTAGCTATAGGATCTAGAAGAAGATAGGAATTGGGGTCTTGGCATCTTGGGTCTCCGACGCCGGGTCACGGCGCTGGCCGGCCGGCGTACGGCTCTCCAAGATGTGCTGTGAGCCGACCCGAGTGGGCAGTCCCGTGTAACAGCAACAGCAATGCTGGGACGTGCCTGCTAAGAGCGATCAATAGTGATAGGTAACATGATTGAGACGCATTCTCCTATTCAAGTGGCTCTTTCTACCTCTCTACATAACTTCGCCGTGTGCACACGTTCTTTCTCTCAACTTCCAACTTGAGGCGATTTGATCGGCTCTCGTCCAGCGAAATTGTGACTTACTCATCCACGAATCCACCCGCTCTCTGGGATCTGCATCAACCTTCTTTCGCTGCGCAGTCGCTGCGCTTATGTACGATTATAATTGAGACAAACTTTCGGGAACCTCGTATGACAACCCGCTTTTGTGCTACGAAAACGCAGCCCTCTTTCACGGAGTGCAAACCGTAAGCGGGACGAGTCAGATCAACTAGGAACGGATTGCGGTAACGCGTTTTTAGGGCGTTCCACTTCTAGATTCGAGACCCGACGCGAACTGACGGGAACTTTTTATGAAAGGATTCGACTGCGGCAACTAAAAAAAACTTAAAAACAAAAAGAAAAAGGGAAAAAACAAGAAGAGGAAAAGTGCATCACAAACTTGAGCGCTGCATTGCAAAAGCGATAGAGTGTGTAAGCGAGCGAGCGAGCAAATCTGCGGAGCTTGAGATTTATTTAATTTTTTTAGTCGTTTCGGCCGAGAGAGATCAGGGGTCACTCCGAAAATCTACGATGACGGTTTCTAGGCCCGGGAAGGACAAGAACCAAGTATTCTTGGGCACCTTCGTGCATTCCAAGAGCCTCGGCGAGCTGGAGTATCTGCACAACGCAGCTGTCTGCGTGGATGCATCAGGGAAGATCGTCGCCATCGAGCCGAACTGCAACCAGCAGAAGGCTGTGGAGACGCTGTATGCCGGGCTAGGTTGGACTCTCGACGATGTCTCCGTCACCGTGGCCCGTGATTCACGGCAGTTCTTCTTCCCCGGTTTCATCGGTAAGCCGAGTCTCGTCTATTTACATCTAGATATAATGTTATCTAGATATGATCCCCCTATCTTGCTCGGTCTCATGTCGCTAACACAATCCCGCTAGACACGCACATCCATGCCTCTCAGTACCCTAATGCCGGCATCTTCGGCAAGTCCACGCTGCTGGACTGGTTGAACACGTACACGTTCCCTATGGAGGCGTCACTGTCGGACCTGGCCAAGGCGCGACGCGTGTACACGCGATGCATCCGGCGCACGCTGGCCAACGGCACCACGACGGCGGCGTACTACGCGACCATCGACGTGGCGGCCACGAACCTGCTGGCGGACCTGTGTTACGCCATGGGGCAGCGGGCCTTCGTCGGGCGCGTGTGCATGGACCGGCTGGGGCCCGACTACTACCTGGACGAGTCGCCGGCGCAGGCGGTGGCGGCGACGCGCGCGACCATCGAGCACATCCGCGCCTTAGGGGACCGCGACTTCGCGCTCGTCAGCCCCATCATCACGCCGCGGTTCGCGCCCGCCTGCAGCAGCGCCATGCTGGACGCTCTCGCGGCCCTGCAGCGCGCCACGCGCCTGCCCATGCAGACGCACATCTCCGAGAACGTGCGCGAGCTGGCCCTCGTGCGCCGCCTGTTCCCGGGAAGCCGCAGCTACGCCGACGTCTACGACGCCCACGGCCTGCTCAACGACCGCATGGTGCTCGCGCACGCCGTGCACCTGAGCGACGTCGAGGTCGACCTCGTGGCCGACCGCGGCGCCAAGATCGCCCACTGTCCCTGCAGCAACTCGGCCCTGGCCAGCGGCATCGCGCCCGTGCGCGCGCTGCTCGACCGCGGCATTCAGGTCGGGCTCGGCACCGACGTCAGCGGCGGGTATAGCCCGAGCATTCTCGAGGCGGCGCGGCAGGCGCGCGTGGTATCGAACCACCTCATCGCGCTCGACAAGAGCAGCAGTAGTAGCGAGGACAGCGACGGGGACGACAGGGCGAAGCTGAGCGTGGACGAGGTGCTGTACCTGGCGACGCGGGGTGGCGCACAGGTCCTCGGGCTCGCGGACAAGGTCGGCGGCTTCGAGGTCGGCATGCAGTGGGACGCGCAGCTGGTCGATCTCGGCGCCGCCGTGCCTGAGGACATTGCCAAGGACGACTACGCCATGCACGGCAACGTCGACCTTTTCGGCTGGGAGACCTGGGACGAGCGTGTCGCTAAATGGGTCTTCAGTGGCGACGATAGGAATACGAAGAAAGTCTGGGTGCAGGGCCGTCTTGTGCACGAGCATAGTTAGACGGGACGAGTAGAAGGAGAAGCTATCGCGGTAGACGCGTCGATCTCTCGAGTTTTCGAGTCTCGTCTACAGACGGAGAGATTAATATCCAGATGGCGCGAAATGTAGTGGCTTGCGAATTAATATGAGTGAGCGCTCTGTACATATAACTGTTTACCTAGTATCTGATTTCAACAAAAGACTATTGCCGACAGTTGATTAATACCTTGCCTGATCGATTCACAGATAGCACTGCTCCCTCGTGAGGCACAACTAGTATTGCGCCAGAGGAAGCCAAAGAGGTCTGCATTCCCGCAACCTTCTTCGATAATACTGAAACAAGCTAACTAGATTGTTGTCCGCGCTTTAGCCTTCAGCACACACCTGCTGTATCCTCAGCAGGAGTAGCACGATGATAGTAAGTAGATATGCTGACCAGCCCTGTCTCGAGGGACGTGACGTCTTCTTTATCAATCTCTGAACAATTACTTTCAAGCTCATGCCTAGTTGCCTAAGTTTGAACGAATTGCACTAATAACCCGGAGACTCAATATTGAGCTTCGCTACAATAATAATCAACACCAGAGACAGAAGGATCTATGAGACACTTTCCAAGAGGAATGTCGGAAGCGTGGCCCCTTCTATCATATTGGTTCGGCCACGCCACCGACCTGGAACTTGGATAACTTTTGAAAATCTCATGTTAGGAACATAGACTGCTTCTCGAACACCTCCCGCTCGCTGATGCTTTCGCAAGCCATCATTTTACGTGAAAAGATCTTCGAGCGGCAGGGGTAGTCAGCAGGTGATCGATGGGCGTCCTTCACGGCATACTACATCTCTCCGCGGTTGAGTAGCTGCTTCGTTTATCTGACTACACAAAATATGAGTCGGTATAATAACAACATTTCGTGCAGGTATTTGAGCATCCCTGCGCTCATATTCGTGATATCGATGGTCAGAGCGATGGTAAGCTGCTGACAATTAGCTAAAGAGGTATAGACTAGTTTGAGACATGATCCTTCGGTGAACAAGATTCCTTGACTATACGATGATGAGGGCCAATCACAAGACGATTTTGATGAATGTTAGCTCATTCATCTCCTTGCATATGCAAGTCCTGGACGTTGGTACGAGGTCGAATTGCGCATACTGTACTCCGTACATACCTCAACATTGTCTAACAAAGAACATCGGTTTTTGAGGTGAGAACAACTTGCTCCGCAGCGTACTAAACATACGCACAAGACTATTTTTCATCAAGCCACGCGCGACGCCAGCATGCTTTCTCAAACCAAGCCCACGATCCTAATCATTCACGGTGGCTGGCACACTCCCGCGAGCTACTCCGGCCTCGTAGCCGCTCTCGAATCCCACGGCTACGAAGTCCATGTCCCGCTTCTTCCGTCCGCCAACGGCACACGTCCTCCCAACGGCGACCTGAGCACCGACACCGCGTTCATCCGCAGCTATGCCGAGAGCCTACTGCGGGCCGGGCGCAGTATCGTGGCCCTCATGCACTCCTACGGCGGGCACGTAGGCACTAATGCTCTATACGGGCTCGGCGTCAGCGAAGGGTTGAAAGGCGGCGTGTCGCACCTGATCTACATGACCGCTTACGCGGTGGCAGAAGGGACAGCTATGATGGACAAGGTGAAGGAGTTCGAACACATGGATCTCGTGCCTCTTGCTTTCGATTTCGCCGAGGATGGTGTGTGCGTTCATCGGGACCCGAAAAAATTGCTTGTCGGCCCGGGGCCTAGTGATGCGGAAACCGAGGAGTATCTTAAGACGTTTGTCCCCTGGAACGGAAATTGCATGTACCAGCCCTCGACACATGCTGCCTGGCGGGAAATCCCGGCATCGTATATCTATACGACTGCTGATATTACGGTTCCGATGGACTATCAGAAGAATTTCGTCGAGATCCTTGAGAAGGCTGGGCATAAAGTGCAGCAGACCTTCGATTTACCAACGGGTCATTGCCCTAACTTTACTGCTACGGAAGGCGTCGTTGATGCAGTTAATAAGATCTGCTCGGTTGAATCAAGTTAAATATTGCTAGGATTGGCTCTTAAAGGCCGCAATATAATTATCGAAATTTGGAATATGAGTTAGCTACTCGCTTCCAATCATGATTCTGCGATAAGATGAACGTGTTTTTCAATCAGATTGCACATCAGCCAATCTAAGCATTGCGGAAATTGGGTGCAAATGAGTTTCCGGCTGTTTAGTCATGAATCCGGAGACAATTTCCTGCATTAATAAGAGGACGAAGAGGCCTTCTGAAGACTACTTAGGTAGCATGAACCCCCACACTAATTTGACACAACAACTGACGATGATGGCGCTGTAAAGGTCGTGGAAGAGCTTTTAAGTGCCCCTTTATGGTGGATGTCGATGCAGACCGGCTCCAAGAGGTTGTTAGGAGGTCGTCCAGGGATATACCATTAATCCAGGGGTGTATGTGCATGTAGGCCGCGGTGATTTTGTGGTCTTGTCTCTGCCCTGTCATCTCTCTTGTATGCAATTTTCGAATTATCGTGGGCTTATGTGAATTGCTATATAACAATTGATATGCAGCCAATGGACTCGTTTGTGAGATAATTATATAGCTATAGAGCTGGGGTATCATAAAGAACTCTTCACACTCCAAGCTTGCCTTCTTATGAACTCCTTTCCATGTCACTAGGAGGACCCGTGATACTCCATATCTTCAAGCTAGATTCCTTAACCCGTCTCTTCATCCACGGCCTCTCATCTTCAGAGCTATCCGTTCCACTATCACTTCCATTAATGGTGCTAGCGGATTCTCGACGTGCCCGACCCCCATCATCGTCGGGGAATTCCCACGACCCAGCACACGTAGCAACGACGGTGCCGCTGGGATGTAAACAGGCACTGCCTACAGTGGATTGATGAGCTGCCCAGTCCCACGCAGGAGCATGCGGGCCTTCCACACTTCCAACGCCCTCCCAGACTCTCACTGCGCTGTTAGACGTCCCTGACCAGATTTCAAATCCACCGCTCTCGTCCGTGCCGGGGAATACGTCGCAGGCGACGCGTTGGTTCCCCAGCGCGTCGCGTCCCGTCAGATATCCGAGGAGTCTCCCCGTCACGCGCACGTCGTAAATGAGCGCGCCGCTCGACTTGCGCTCGCAGACGACGAGATACCGACCACACGGACTCCAGACCGTCTGCGTGATGCCGTCACCGCCGATACCACCGTCCCTGTGCGCAGCACCACCGGCACCAGCAGCAGCCTTCTCCTCATTGGGCGTAGGCCTCGTCTCGTCCCTCACAGCAGCAGCAATGCCCCACGTCGCAACACATGCGCCGGGCTCCGCCTGCGCAAAATCATACAGACCGACCCAGCGCGTCCAAGTCCCCGCAGCAAGCAGGCTCCCGCCCCCTCCTCCGTGATCCAACGGCTGCTGGCCTAGCGCGGACACGGTGCCGCGCATGCCGACGCCGCCGCCCTTCGAGAGGTGCCGCTCCGAGGGGATGGTGCGGATGCGCGCGACTGGCTCGGCGCCGGGACGCTGGACGTCGAAGCGCGCGAGAAGACTGCGGCTGCCGGCGACGAAGTGTGTGCCTGGACTGGGCCAGCTCAGCGCGCTCGCTGAGAGGAAGGTCTCGCTGCGGACTTTGGTGAATGGGTAGGAGGCGATGGGTGGGTGCGAGTCTGCTACTGCCCCTGATACTGATACTGAACCTGGTGATGAGGATGATGATGAGGATGAAGGGAGAGAGGAGGAAAAAGGGGCCAAGTAGAAGAGCTGCAGCGGATGGTCACGCGCCGAGACGAGTAGCTGCTGCGTCCACGGCTCGGCGAGCGAGAAGTACGGCGCCCCTGCGAGCACGTTGCTGGGCTCTGGCAGCTGGATGTGCGCCTGCGGCTCTAGCGCAAGCCCTTCATCGTCGTCGGCGGAGAGTAGGTTCTCGGGCACGATGTACCCGGAGACCAGGTTCGTCGACGAATACGTCAGCAGCGTGGTCCCGTCCGCTGTCCATTGCGCGCTTTCAAAATAGCTGGGGACATCATCGTGAGAATTCGTGACGGTCCTCGCCTCTTCATTATTGACGTTCTTGGCTTTGGACGGATGAGAAGGAGAAGCTCCGTCTCTTGTTGATGCTACGAGCTTGACTCTCGCTCGTGACGGCTCATCATTCGTCTGCATCGTCTTGCGCGGGCTACTGCAGTATTAATAGATTGAATGATTGAGACATGATTTTACTTCCAAAGATGTCTCGCTCTGGGTAGTGACAGCCGTTTAAGGTTCTTCAAATTAAATGATGATTGAATATGTCCAGGAATTCCTGATGATCGTTTGAGATAATTGCTATATACGTCTAAAGGTGGAGCACACTGCAAGGGCCATGAGCTAGGTACTAGGTGCCTACCTGAACGTTGAAATTTTGCCGAATCGCCCTTGAATTTCTAGCAAAATAGTATTGAGCTGCATAGCTGGAATTATATTGAAACGCTCATAGTATCATTCTACTCTGATTTTTGAATTCTAGATAGTGATTCTAGTAATAAGTGAAATTGCCTTGTAGAGTTGCGATGTGCCCCGTTTTATAGGACCCCGCCTTTATCGTATTCAGGTAACTATGTAACTCTATGTTGCTCTCTAACTTGCCAAACGACAATCCTATTTGTCGATATTTTCCAAGCCCCACAAGCTTGCTACAAACGCCAATCGAATCCGGCATCCATTAAATCGTTTTCGGTTGGTATCTTATCGATAATTCGCTACCCTCCTGCAGGGACAAGCTGTCACGTCATAGCAAGCGGATTAGCCTAGCTCTCCCCTGCACCGCTAGCGCACCCTGTCACCTCCGGTTCATGGTGCTGTAGTGTGTACCTAATGCAGCTAGCATCGTGTGGTCCCGTGCCTGGGTAGTCACTACAAGTAAGGGAGCTGCCGCTGGTAGCGGTTGCTCTCGACTCAACGCCAGGCGACATCAAACATCAGCGCTCTGTTCAACGTTACCCATACACATTCACTCTGCAATACTTTGTAGACACTTTCGCTATTATGTCGCAATAACCGCAAAGACGTCACCGGGCGTTGCATGTAACACTAATTCTTTTGGAAGCTTGTTCACCAGCTTAGACGGCTGCCTCAGTCCGGTTGACGGAGCGACTGACTTACACTATTGTACATGATCACCGACCTACGCTATCCACACGCCGAACCTGTCGATCATCAGCGCTTCCGGCTGCCGCGCTGCAACCCCGTATTGGCGACTTTCTAGATGACCCAGAAAATAATCTGAGAGGTCTGCACTCGTGCTCCTGCGCCTCACACCCGCCCGACGGTCTCCCTTTCATACGAAGAGCTGGACACACATAGCAATTCCAGTTACAACACCGACGACAAGTTCAACTATTACCACGATAACCGCGCCACCAACAACTACAACATCACTACAAATACACGTCGTACAAGATAGGGCCCGATGGAGGACCGCTGCCAGCTTCTCCGCGAAGGCGGGTTCACCAACTTCTTCATATCCATGTGTGTAGCCTCTATTCTCTCAGAGCACGCCCGTCCTCGGCCGTGTGTATTCGATAGCTCGGCTGCTTTTGATGGGGACAATTAACTGACCGCTCAATACATCTAGCCTCATCATCGTCGGAATCCTGCTCTCGTACATGACACAACACTATCGAATTATCTCGCGCGGTTCCTCCGAAGGCATCTCGCCCTACTTCGTCCTGCTCGGCGTCACCTCCGCAAACGCTCAGTTCGGCAACATTCTGTCACTGCCTGCGTCACGGGCCGATGTCGCATGCTGCAAGGAGGTCAGCCCCTTTGAGTGCGTAGCGGGCTTGCTAGGGATCGCTCAGATCGGAACGCAATGGGTTTGCTTCGCTATCATGTACGCACACTCGTTCGTCTAATACACGATACGAACTCGCCCTTTTCGCCGCTCACTCTGTGCTGACATATACATACCAACAGTCTCGTATTGTTCCTGGTCTTCTTCCGACGCGATGACGCCGATATTGCCGAGGAGGAACTCGAACGCGACCCCGACCAGCCTTCGTGGCGGACAGCGCTCATCGTAGGCGGGGTTTGCCTGGTCCACGGCCTCTTCGTCGTCATCATCTCCGCGGCCCTTGCCTTCGGGTCGCCGTCGTATCTGGGTGCCTGGGCCAATATCTTGGGCGTTATGGCCGCTGCGCTTGCGGCCGTACAATATATCCCCCAGATCTGGACCACATACAAGCTCAAACACGCCGGCAGTCTCAGCATCTTAATGATGACGATCCAGACCCCCGGCGGACTGCTCTTCGCCGCCAGTCTCGCTGCGCGTCTGGGTTGGGCAGGCTGGAGCTCGTGGGGCGTCTATGTCCTCACGGCTATCATGCAGGGCATCGTATTGACCATGGCCATCCGATACGAGTGGCCATCACATCGGAGAGATAGTGAGAGCCATTCGCCTTCGACGCCTCCACAACGGCCGCCGTACACCCGACGGACGACGCCGAGGGTTCTGCCTTCCCCAGGTCCGTACTCAGCACATCTGCAGGCGTATGGCGAGACACAGGAAGAAATCGAACATGCGCTCGATCGCGAGAGTGTGCAAGGAGTAGGAGAGAACCAGCCATTACTTGCACCAGGTGGTATCGGTAGTTCGGGCACGCGATAAGCCCGGCTGTGTGTTCGTTTTTCTTCTTCTCATGTTTGCTTGTTTGACATGAAATTGCTAGCTGTTTTTACACTCCAGGCCTTGCCTACATACTTAGCTTATTCTCCCCACATTGCTCGACTGTATGCATGCATATTATATACTACCCATCAGCTGCGCTGAGCTGAAGAGAGATAGATTCAACTCGTTTTCCTGTTCGGCAATCTTCTACCTAGTAGATATTATAACCCATATGCAATGGAAGGGGATCAGGGCCTTGACAAATATATATTTTACTGTTGAACTGCATTGTTTGGGCAACTTGGATGGAAAACTACCTGGGTGCCTAACATCCGAATTCTTCTAGAGCAATCGTAGGGACGCATGGAAATTTGTTTGTGACACAAGCTACAGAGCGTGGCTTGCATGTGTGCACGATGAGCTTCCCCAACAGCATTTCTTTACTGATGCAGTGCTTGTTATATTATAATCAAACTCTAGATAATAAAGGTTGCTACAATCAATTATATAACAAGAGTTGGTATGTTTATCGCAACCAACGGGTATCCTGGCGATGTTTGCACCAGGGTAGTTATAAACACTCTGTTGTATATATATAAGTCTGTTAAGCCCTTATGAATAAGTTAAAAAGCTTGGAATTAATTTATATATTATATATTAAGCTTTATATTATATTTCTTTGCTCGCGATTTAATTATAAATAAATTTTTATTTATTTTATAAATTTATTTTATATTATAATAAGTTTATAAAATATTATAACTTTTTTTAATATTAATATATATATTAACGTTTTTTTTAAATTAAATATTATTTAATTTAATTTATAAATAAATTTATTATATTAAATTAATTAAACTTTTAATAATAATTAATAAATTAAATTATAATATTTTATTTAATTAAATTATTTATAATTAATTATAATTTAAAATAATTATAATTAATTTATAAATAAATTTTAATATTAATTTAATTAATATATTTAATATATTTTATTAATTAAAATTTATATTTATTAAAATTAATAATATTTTATTTATTTTATAAAATAATAAAGTTTTAATTTTTTAATTAAAGTTTTTAATATTAAAAAAATTAATTAATAATTAAAAAAAATTAATATATTTAAAATTATTAATAAACGTTATTAAAATTAAAATATTTTTATTTATTATAAATTTCGTTTTAATTATTAATTTTATTTATTATATAAATATTATTTTTATAATTAAAAAAATATTAATTTATTAATTTCGTAAATTTATATTTTTAATTTTAAATATTTATTATATTTAATTTATATAATAAACGTATTTTTTAAAAAAATTTATTTTTAAAATTATTAATAAATTATTATTAATTAATTATTAATATTAAAAGTATTAAATAATTAAAAATATAAATATTTAAATATAAATAATATAAAAAAGTTAAATTAATTAAATAAATTAAATAAATTAATTATAATTTTTTAAAATTATTAAATATTTAATATTAAAATAAAAAATAATTTAAATTAAATAAAGTTATAATATATTTAATATAAATTATATAATAAATTAAATATTTAAATTTTTAAATATTAATTAATTTTTTTAATATTAAAAATTTTAATTAAAAAGTTAAAATTTTATTATTTTAAATAAAACGTTATAAAATATTAAAATTATATAAAAGTTAAATTAATAAATATAAAAGTTTTAAAATTAAATTTTAAAAATTAATTTTAAAATAATATAATTAAATAAAATATTTTTAAAAAATATTTATAATAAATTAAATTTTATATATATATGTTACAATATAACAAGGATAATTCAATATTACCTAAACAGCCCGGCTAAACCCCGGAAGCGGATTTCAGTTGATCTAAGATTATAAAAAAAAAAAGATCTTAATTGATCTAAGATTACAAAAAAAGAAAGATCTTAATTAGTCTAAGATTATAAAAAAGAAAGATCTTAATTGATCTAAGATTATAAAAGAATATTTATAATTTACAGTTATTAAAAATTCTATATAGTTTTATAATTTTTTTTATATTTAATTATTTACTTTTGTTTTTTAGTTATTAACTTATTTTTTTATTAAATAATATATTTTTTATTTAGAATTAATCGCCTTTATTATAAAATAATAGGGAATACCTTAAGAACTTCTTAATAGACACCTACTAAAGATCCTATTATTACTTATAAATTAAAACCTTATATGTACTCTTATATTGTTATATAAGAGGTCCGTTATAATATAAGATTTTTTTTATATTTTATAAATTTTATAAGTATTATTTTAATATAATATTTTTTTAATTTTTATTTTATTAATAAAAATTTAAATTAATATTTTTAATAAAATATTATTATATTATTATTTTTATTTAATAATTATTAATTTTTATTTTAATTTATTAATTTTAATTTTTTATTATTATTTTTATATTATTTTAAATTATTATTAAATTTATATAAACGTTATTAATTTTTTATTTTTAAATATTATAAGTTTTTATTTATAATTTTTTATTAAAATTAAAAAATTTTTATTATAAAATTATTAAAAAAATATTTTTAAATTTATTTTTAAATTATTAAATTTTTAAAAATATTATTTTATTTTTTTTTTAAATTATATATATTTTTTAAATTTTATTTATATAATTTATAAATATTTAATTTTTATTTATTTATTATAATAATTAAAAATTATTTATTTTATATTTATTTTTTTTATAAATATTATTATAATAACGTTATTTTAAAATAATTTTTTTTAATTTTATAAAAACGTTTTTTAAAATTTTTTTTTAATTTTTTTATAAATAATAATTAAAAATTCGAAAACGTTATATTTTAAAACGTTTTTTTTTAAAATTATATTATATAATATAAATTTTAATTTATTTATAATATATAATATAAATATTTATTTAAAAAAAAGTTTTATTATATATTTATTATTCCGTATTTAAATAATAATTTTTAATTATTATTAATTTTTTTTTTATTTTTAAAATTAATTTCGAATTTAAATTAAATTAACCGCGATTTTAAATTAAATTAATTTAAACTTTTAAATTTAATTAATTTAAATTTTTAAATTTAATTAATTTTAATTTTTAAATTAAATTAATTTTTTATATTATTAATTTATAATTTAATTTATTTATTAATTATATAAAGATTTATTAAATAAATAAAATAAAATTAATTATTAATATAATTTTCCGAAATATATAATTTATATTATAATATTTTAAAATTTAAATTAAAAATATTTTAATTTTAAATTAAATAATCGTTTTTTAAATTTATTTTAATAAAATTTAATAATTTTAAATTTAATTAAGTTTTTTAAAATAATAATATTATATATTATTAATAAATAAATTTTTTATAAGTTTATAAAATTCGGGATTAT